>OY744472.1:4155981-4189147 GCA_963556145.1 Hygrocybe punicea | reverse complement strand
AATGTATACCTTACCTAGCACTCCTAGAATTAATTTTAGATTTTTCAGATGTGTACTCGCAAAGTTAGCTGTTTAAGGGTCCAATTTTGGCAGAGGCATAAAATGCATGGTGAATATCTCCACATATAAAATGAAATAAAATACATAAACTCCCCTCGGGGTAGGTGCATCATACCTACATCTCTTAAGGGTTTTGCCCTGGCCATTGAGGTGTTGTAGTACATGTAATAATAATAAGAAAATTCAGCCACCCTTCCCTATATGGCAACTCGACCCCGTTTGGGACAGCGGCAAATTCCGGTTGAAAGTCTCGTGCACGAGTTCAACAAGACTTGTCGCTTTCAACAACGACGCGACAACGGTGCGGATGCCAGAGCACCCCAGGTAAGTCGTCCATTTATCTTTTTCATTTATTCTACTAACTACTTAAATACTTTTAGGTTTTTTTGCCGCACCCTCGCGCCAAATGAACGCGAACAAAACAAGCAGACGCGGATGCGGGCGACAAGGAGGGAGGTCACAGCCCAGAACGGGGACAACCCAGGCCGACCACGACAGCAAGAACGGGGACGACGAGAATGAGGAATACGGGGTAAACGAACAAACGCGACGACGGCGCGAAAGGGGAAGACGACGGCAACGGGAACGGGAACCACGACAACGGGAAGACGACGACGAGCAGGGGCAACGAAGACGAGGACAGCGGGCACGGGCACAGGAACGATGGACGATGGAAACGAAGACGACCGGGACAGGGGAACGGGACGACGACCACGGAGCCGGGGACAACAAGGACGACTGCAACGGGGACGACGGGGATGACGACGAGGATGGCGACGGGGGCAGCGAGCACGGGAATGGGGACGGGGGCAACGGACGACGGACGACGGAAACGAGGACGACCGGGACGAGGGAACGGGATGATGAGGACAACAGAGACCGGGACAACGAGGACGGTGGCAACAGGGACGACAAGGACGACAAGGACAGCGACGGGGACTGGGACCACGACAACAGCAACGACGGCAACGGCAACGATGAGGATGGGGACGGCGAGGACAGCGAGGACAGCGAGGACGGCGGGGACGGCGTGGACGGGGATGGGGACAGGGACAGGGACGAAAACGACGAGGACGAGGGTGATGGGGACGGGGACAAGGACAAGGACGACGAGAACGGGGACGGGATGACGGTGAGGACGGGGATGGGGACGCAATTGATGAACACGAGGACGACGGGGACGGGGACGAGGACGACGAGAACGGGGACGGGGACGAGGACGACGAGAACGGGGACGGGGACGATGGCGAGGACGGGGACGGGGACGGGGACGCAATCGACGAACACGAGGACGACGGGGAAGGGGACGACGACGACGACGATGACGACGATGGGGACGGGGACGAGGACGAGGAGGGGGACAAGGGCGAGGACGTGGAGGGGTGTGGACACCAGGGAACACCGGTGTGTAATTTTGTTGGTTTTTCCCCTCCTTTCCCCTCCCCCTCCTCCCTCCTCCTTTCCATTCTCCCCCTGACTGTCTCCTAGTCTGTCCCTTCCTAACCTGCCCCTTCTCCCCTGCCTATCTCCTGCCCCCTGCCACCCCCACCTCCCATCCACCTCCCATCCACCTCCTGCCCTTCTCCCCTTGCCCACCCCCTGCCATTGCCCCTGCCATTGCCCCCTCTCCTGTCCTCTCCTCCACCTCCACCTCCCTGCCTCTCCCCTGATAAGTAGAATACCATGTATTTAGATAAAATAATTATTTGATTTGCTATATCTATTTTAAGTAGTTGCTAAATGTAAATTATTTAAAATTATGTAAGATGTGGATTGGAATGATTATTATTGTATGACTTAGCAGATGCTGAGCAAGCAGGCAGTCCCACAAGCCTGTACATTGGGATGTCCACACCAGGTTGTGGGACATCCCACAAACTGACTGTGGGACATCCCAAAAGCTAACAGGGACGTCCCAGACAAGGCTGTGGGATGTCCCAAAGCCTTGGTGGGATGTCCCACAAGATGACAGGGATGTCCGAAAGCCTCAGCGACAGGGACATCCCAGACGAGCCTGTGGGATGTCCCAATAAAGCCTCTGTGAGATGTCTCCTTCTGTCCTCAAGACACACTCTAATTTCAGATCTCTCCTCTGCATCTGCTTCCCAGTCAGCCATTGTATGCACAGCCCATAATGTAATAACCACTGATATCCTGATCAAAAGGTCTTCATAATACACGTGTTTAATTTTCAGCTCAGCCTCCTCTGCATATATAGCCCTACTTTTCTTTGTATATCATACATGCTCTGCTCACTTACTCCCCTACAAGCTTCAGCTTGCCACATGCACAAGGGATTGGTTTACTAGAAGCACACCCTCAATCCTCCCCCTCAATCCCATCTCAATACCCAACATCTCCAGCACTTTTCCTCTCCCACTCGTTCTGTCTTTATATGTGGAAAGAACTGCTGTATCTCCACACCCTGCCACTGACCTTGAAGGACAATCAGCTCTGTGACTCTCAAAAGAATAAGTATATACAATCTTATACTATGCCATAGCACCCATGGTACCCATAGTGGCCATGATAAGGCCTGGAAATTTATAATTAGATGCTGTCATCACTCTGAGATTTCTATTGAATAGCTACGGAAGGGACGTCCCAAATGCCCCCAGACACCCCACAACACCAAATGTCGTCCCATGGGCCATCCCATACACCAGACCAGGGACAATGGGACGTCCCAACGTATTGTCCCAGGGACGATCGTTTCGTCCCAGGGCTGCCCAGTACTTTTACCAACATGTAGATGGTTCAGTACTAGAGGTGAGTTGTAACTAGTTGTTCAGGTTTGGGGGTAGCCTGAAGTGATAAAGTGTGATGTACATACCCGGAGTCAGAGACTTCTTCGGAGGCTTCACTGGCTGGAGCGTTTCTGCAATAATGCCCGCTTGCTCCGATGCCAGATTCAGCTTCCTCCTCTTTGCTGTCTCGGAGGGTCGGAGGCTGCTGAGGGACTCTCCGACGGAGTCTAGCTGGAAAGCCTGGAAAGACTAGGATGGGAACTGTCTCCAACTTTGCAGATTGCACTGGCACATCATCCACCTCGGAGGAGATGGGTGGTTTAACCTCCACCATCAATTTTTCGGATTCCGATTTCTTGGATCCGCGCGACGGCCCAATTTCGACAGCAACTGCGACATGTCAGTGCATTATTCAGAGCAAAGTGAGTAACGTACGCATTTGAGCCTTGGATCGTTTCTTCTTTACTGGGGCTACATCCTCCTCCATCTTGATATCGTCTATGCATGAATGAATAATTTGCGTTATCATCTTGATATTTAGAATTTAATAACTCACCCTCAGCGTCGTCATCGGGTTTGGACTTCACGGTGCATTCTGTGATGATGAGGAGTTACCGTGTGTGATGATCACAGACAATGACACTACTTACTGGGCTTGGGCTTGGGCTTGGGCTTGGGCTTGGGCTTCTTTTTATCCTTCTCGGACAAATTGTCTGTGCCACCTGCGTCACCTGAATATTCAATACATCTATCCACTGATATGGGTGAAAACGTTTACAAACCAGCGGAAGATACCTTCTGTGTTCTGGCCGATTTTGACTTCGCTTTGCCCTTGCCCTTGCCTTGGGGAACCGGCTCTTCTGCAAATGTATTATATTATTAGCACATTCACACATGTAATTCTAGATCACACCATCATCGTCCTCTGCCACATCGGCATCAACAAGGAAGCTATGTCCTTTACACCATGCAATAACCTGACCGATGATTTCGAGCTTTGTGGCGTCTGGCAGCCCACCAAACAACCAATTTGCAGAGGTTCCGCTGTGCCATGCTGGCACGGATTCGTCGTATTTTGCCCAATCTATGATGCCAGACGTGAGATTTCATTTGGCCAGAAATGCATATATCTACTCACCTAGGTCCTCAGGCTTGATCTCGGTGTTCACGGCGCCATGTTGAATCAAAGCGGATGGAGAGCGCTTGCCGACATAAAACTCTTTGAGGAGCCAATCGTCGAAGATCTTGCTTCGCCAGTCACGGGTGACCTCGTTGGCCCGTTTTGCGACCAAAACCTCTGCCCAAATTTCGTCCGTGATGGTGTCGGTATACTTGAGGTAATCCCGGAGTGAATCGGTCCCTTCCTTATCATTTTTGACGTAGTCCGGCGAGTAGTTGGGTGCCTTGTTGTATGTGATGGCTGCTGTCGCGTAGATGTACATATCCATTTGATAAATTAAGCGACGGAGCGGTTCCTCGTATCGTTCGGGCATTTCGCGCCATAACTCGCCTCGGGCGGTGGCATCGTGGGGGTGAGTCTTCAGTACATATAGGTTACGAGAAAAGACGGGGACGGTGCCGGAATCCTTGTTGGGTGCAAGAATCTTGGGTGGGACCATGTACTGGATTTGGAAAATTCGATGCAGCTCCTGCAGCTTTTTGGGCAGCGCATCAGGCCAGTATTTGAAAGCCGTGGGATTGACAGCAGGAGTCGAGGTTTTGACGATGGGCAAGGACATGGTAGATGTAGTGGAACCTTTTTGGTGGGCGTCTGAGGGTAGAAATGAGGGGAACGGAAAACGTTGGATGTCAGGGTTGATGCCCTGGCCTATGAGGGAACTGGCCAAGTCAGATGACCTGTCAACAACACATGTTCGGCATTGCATACATTGATTGGACACGCGGTGTACAAATAACATACAACCAAACATGGTGTACTTGATTCTCAAGTTTTGCCGTAATACATCCTTAAAATGTCGATAAGCGCTATTTGTCATGTAGCTATACAAATATATATTCTTAACTTATGACACGGCGAAGAGGCCGAACAAGCTTGATGCTAATATATATAATGGTATGATGATTAACATAGATATGAATTGTCGAACACTTGTCGAACACTTGTCGAACACTTGTCGAACAGGCCGAACAGTGTTCGACAAGTGTTCGACAAGTCGTTTCCATATTGATAAATCAAGTGGAATATTTATTAATGTAGATACGGCTTGTCGAACACATGTCGAACAGGCCGAACACTGTTCGACAAGTGTTCGACAAGTCAATGCTATGTCAGTGAATTAAGTGTAATATATATTAACGTAGCAATGGCTTGTCGAACACTTGTCGAACAGGCCGAACACTGTTCGACAAGTGTTCGACAAGCCATACGGACATTGATTAACGCATCAAGATGCATATGACTAACCGAACACTTGCTGAACAGTGTTCGGCCTGTTTGACACGTGTTCGGCAGGTCGTTATATTGTTATTCATTCTAGAGACAAATATGGGTGCACAACGAAAACCTTGCCAATCAAACCGGGGGAGCATCATTGTTGCCGTTGTCACCTGACATGAATCCGATATCATTGATAGTCAAAAGGATTATCCAAACTTGATTAACTCTTCTTCTCCTTCACACTCAGCATCTCACCACACATCCCAAGTTATAGAACACATACTGGTATATCACAGTACCATTTTGGACCCCGTTGAATTTACAAACTAACATAATCTGATCTGTTAGACTTTCAATATGCCCAAATAACGCAAGGAAGTTGGCTATGAAGTGTGCTGCCACATCTGTCCAGGACGAAACTGCCTCTCGATCCAGACGCAAACTATCCTTTGGAAAAAGGAAGGAAGTTCCTGTCAGCGCCATTGTGGATCCGCCAGCAAGCATCCAAATTGCATTGCATCCAGTACCTGTCCTCTATCCAGCTGTATTGGATGGAAGGGCGCAGAAAATTCCATGGGTGTTCGAAATGCTACTGAAGAGGAACTTGCGTTGTTGCCATCGACGGCGTCCAATACACCAGATCCCACTTCCGATGTAGAGATGGAGGATGCAGCCATGAGCACGATTGCACAGTCCGTCAGGACCGATCCCATTTTCAACATAATCTTTGTTCTTGATCCCACCACCCGTATTATGAGTAAAGCCGCCGCAACCAATGATCTTGCATTCATCAACGTTACGATTTCACAAGATGAATATGAAACCATCTCGCACCTCAATGGTTATATTCACAATATCAAGGCGCACAAGACGCGATATTTTGTTTGCATGCAGGAATGGGTTCGTATATTTTAAAAATGTATGGAGAATTATCGCTAAAGAATACTTTCCAATTCCAGGTTTATGTTGCTATGCGAATGCACCACTGGTGGTGTGACGAACCCAACGGTGCAATATGCCGCTTCAATGTTGAATACATGTTTTGGCCGGAGTTCGCCCATGCCATGCTCAAATAACTGCACTCAAATATAACATGGAACAAGTTCAAAGCCACCGATTGCGTATTTGGTGGTGTGGACATGGGAATGTCCTATATGTGAGCATGTCAAACATTTTTGTCAATTTTCCTTTTTTTTAATTCAGTTAATTCGAATATCATCTATAGTGGTAATCAATATGGTATAACGGTCGAAAACGTGTCGACATTCTTGGCCGGAATTGACGAGCTGTGTCGAACAGTTCAGGTGTGGCCACCACCAAAACAAATGAACACCATGCATTCGAAATGGACGCAGATGCAAAACCTGCTCCATGTTGCATTGTCAACGACACACACGATGCGACCACAATCAAGGCTGCTGAAGGACGGTGAACCGTTTCCACCAAACATTGTTTTGAAGCGAACGCATAGTGACACCGGTCACCATGTGTTGTTCCCGGGCGATCCAAGGCGGAATTGGGACTATATGTGCCTGAACTGCAAGGTCCCCGGTTCACGTTGGTTTGGTCAAACCTATGTTGAGCTGCTGGCCAAGATCGGAGAATGGCGAGTATTTTTGTTAGGTGGAAGGGACATTTACACAGTCCATACGCATTACAACAAAGAGAGCAAATCGTGGAGGTGGGATATTGTGACAACCTTCTATACTTTAGAGGAATTGAGGTAGGCAGATGTCCTCCATCTCGCATTACCTGTTCACGAGTTTTTGGCGTTTTCCAAGATCGTTCCAAGCACAGGGAGTGCTCATGAAGACTGATGTTTGCAATCCGGATCACGGCTCCATTGCAATGCAAGATCAAGCAAGACAGCAATTCTTCGGCTTCATACGAGACACCTATGAGGGGCTGTATGCCATAGAGTCGACGTTGATTGGTGGGAAACCTTCAATGAGTGTATTCTGTCGCATGGACATTTCGCTCATTGTTGATTCAAACACCAACAATGTCAATTACTTCGTGAACGAGATTGAACAGTATCACACCTGCAGCTTGTGGTCCAACATGAAGCAAGTTGCGAAATCTGCTTGGGCACCAATCGGATCTTTTGCGGACACATTTTCGGCAGTATTTTATAAATGGCTTGTAGACATTACAAATGCATACTCCTATTTTTGAACTTCACTTGTACATTAGTCAACTTTAAATGTCACAAATCGTATTTCAGGTCAGAGAGGCATGAAACACTTTGATTTCAAAGGTAGGTACATTACAAATTCAAGGCAACATAATGGAAGTGGGCAATAGGCCACGCTGCATGGCACACTAGTTTCATGACAAGAAAAACGACAAGTTAATGAGAGATGCCCAATACCATCACCCACTGCACATTTAGGGAAATACTCTTCAACAAATCATCAGAGCGTTTGAAGGTATTGATCGTGCGGCCAACCACAACGCAGGATTCTGCAGGAACATCGCCTGGAAAGTGGGGGAGTTGCTGAAGTATTTTGAGGGTGTCGGTAAAGTTGGTTTTAACTTTCTGGGCATCATAGATTTGGACTATGAATACAAGCATCAAAACAAAACCAAGGACCTTGTGTGAGAGAGAATAAAACTAACCAATGTCATGGAATGACAGGGCAGTCTTTTGGTAAGATGGAGCAGGACGTCGAGTAAAAGGACTAGACTGCACGAATTTTGAAGAGGAAGCTTCTATTGAATATGAGTAAGGATTGACAAGAGAGCATTGAGTGGTATACTCACTGCTAGGAGATGCATCCATCCCACTTGCCGCTGTCGTCGAGAAGGACAGAAAGTCCTTATATAGTTGTGCACAAAATTCCGCCTCACCAGTGACCATTCCAATGGCACCAACATACCGCTCCCATTCTCCTGAGAGTAAAGCCCCTTGGATGACTTTGATCGGTTTCGTGTTCCCACCAACTTTTGGCTCATCAAGGAAGCATGAATCGACTAGAATGACAGAAGTGAAGATCGTTGGGATGGCACCAGCAACAGAGTGGAAGAAACTACACCCAAATGCTCCAGTAGAGATATTGGTGGGATCGTCACAAGAAAGATTCGAGTACTGGCCAGATTGAACAAAGGTCACGGCGGAGAACAGCAAACTGTTATGCGATGTGAATTGTCTTTAACCATAAAGTCCTAGTTGACAGCTTACTTTTGGGTGATCTTGCGAATGTTGCTGATGACATCGCTATATTGAGGATTTCCATTCCCTATGGCACTAGACCAAGATACCATGGCCACTGCCCTATTCAATATTAAGCATTGCTTAAGAAGATAAAACCGAATAGTTACTTAATGTTGACACAGTCCTTATATGTATCGACCAACTGAGGGTCTCTTGTACCAATGTTGGACTCATCTGTGTTTGGAGACCGTATACTAAAGCAAGGGCATCAATTAAAAAAATAATAGAGAGATGTAATGTACCTGGTGATTTGGTGTTGTGCATATGTCACAGCTCCATCATCGCTACTGGAAACATTGTCATCACTGATATCACGAAGACGGGTAGTCTTTGTGACTTTGGAGGAAATCGCCTTCATGGTTTTGACAGATGTATCAGAGTTGCTGATCATTTATTAATATATGAAGGACAAGAATCATATGAAGTATCATACCGAAGACCATTATCTGCATTTGATTTCTTAGAACCGAATTCGAGTTTTGCGATAGGCCTACGACATGTCTAACATATGACCAATTAATCAATTTCCAACTCACATGAATGTTTCGTCGCTGTCGTCATCCTCATCATGTAATTGATGCTGCTTTGACTTTGACTTCTTTGATGGAGAAGAGAATTTACTATATAAAACGATTAAATAATACACAAATATAAAAGACATTATTTAGAGCTACTGACCTGTCTTTGTCTTCCTCTGAAGCATGCTGCCTTTTCCCGCTAAATATAAAG
The DNA here is from genome assembly GCA_963556145.1 of Hygrocybe punicea. NCBI lineage: Eukaryota > Fungi > Basidiomycota > Agaricomycetes > Agaricales > Hygrophoraceae > Hygrocybe > Hygrocybe punicea. The sequence continues at coordinate 4,179,999 of OY744472.1, read as the reverse complement.
AATATTAGATGGCATGAACAGTATAAATTGAACTTGCAAACCTTGCTCTATTGGTGGTCTTCCTGGACCGCCTATATTACTGAAGTAAATCAATAGTATCTGAAAATACAATTCATGAGACACACCTCATAGACGAGACAGGTTTGACAATGCTAGCGACGCTATTAACACTAATAACGTCTTCTTCGGAGTTGGCAATACTACTGGCGGTTTAGTCGTGGTGGATGAATCAGAATATTGGAATAGACACGTACACTTCTTCATCGACAAGCTTGGTGGTTGTGACCTTCTTACCCTTCCTAGAAACAACAGTATGACCTTTGTTCAGAATGAACAGCAATACATGAAAATAAATATACATACGAAACGGCGCTTGATCGAGCTTTGGACTGAGTCTTCACGTTCGCAGACTTCTTAGGGGCCATTGCAAAGATAAGAGCTTTAAGGTGTGCAACGAATCTGTGTGAGATATTATAGATGAATGAGGGGTCAGATGTGGATGATACCATTGGGCTCTCATCACTATTTAAGTATACTGAGACAGATCAAAAACAATAAAAAAGCCGTTTATAGATATCACACCGACAGGTACGAAAACCACATCTGCTGATGGTTTGAAGGAGAACTATTCGGACCATAGCACCATAAAAATGCAAAAAATCAGGGACATTCCCCATGATGTAGAACCAATGATTGACCGGCTGTTACGCTCAGCGTCATCCAACAACATGGATATGGATTACTGGTATGCAGAATAATCAAACACTAAATCTAATTAGGGTTTGGGAATGTAGAACAGCTGTCACCACATGGAGCTGATCATAAGATCATAACACCGCCAAATCGAACATGGAAATTTATGTGACATATATACTCATTTCCAAACAAATATAAACATCGGATCAACTATACTGACACTTGCATCGGAACAAACATTCTGAATGGATAGGGGTTTCCTTTCAATGCTGTACAATAAGGAGGTCAAGAATTGCCGATAGGTGTGGATGTATATCCTGTCCTATGAAAATGGAAGAAAACAATAGGAATCTATTGAGAAGATCTGCAAAATAAAAATGCAAACACCATACAAACATCACAAGTTCATGGAGAATGAACATGATGCACTGTCGTAATATCAATAACGATCGAAAACAATTCATGATAAAACAGTCGGAAATGGTGCGTGAATTATACCCCCCTGTTCCCACTTCGCAAATGGACACCTATTACGATTTCAAAACAGCATGTCAGTACATATTCTATTGAAGGAATTCATATATTCAACTCTACTATACAGCTGAACATTTAAGCAATCTCATATCTACACGGATAGACAATGATGACAGCCAACTTGCCAATTCTACAAATGTATGTTCAATTCTTATGATGTACACTGTGTTTCATTACATTTGCAGATTTCGAATATCAATGTAGTGCGTAATGACTCACCGGATTGCTGGAAACTTACACGGCCAAGCACCGATACCACTGAGCATGAAGAGCTTGTCTTAAGCTTACAGGCGATATTGGTGGCCAAAGACCTACCACCAATCATCAGCAGGTAGATTATATCATCATCTAGAATCATAAACAATTAATTTACATATGTTTTTCAGACCGCCCGAACGTCAAACACCATTTCTCCGTCAAAGCATCCTTATCACAGGCCTCAACATACCATTATTCGAATCATATATTGACAACCTCCGAATCTTACACCAGAAACTTGGTCGTCACTTCCCAGAACGTGCAATGCTGGACTTCACATCAACCACCTATATTGAATACACTGCATTATCTATTGGCACCCGATATTTCACTGACCGCCGACATGACAAAGTTTCATACAATATTCCATTCGAACACAATGTCGATCCCAAAGGCATACTGTCATCAATGAGCAATACTCGATACTTCCATGGGACAGACAATGAGGTCCTTTATTTCAAGTTGACGTCAGAAGGAGGATGGCATTGGTGAGTGCTCAGCACAACAATAGCTTGGCTATTAATAATGACATAGATCATAGCTTTGTACCTGCCAGTCCGACTTGCTTCAGGATTGGTGACATTGTAGAAGTCCAGATAACGGTATCGGCAGTTCCAGTTAAGAACAACAAATTCAAGATGATTCTGAATCTGCGCTCATTAGCGCTGGTTGACAGCAAGTTTACTGAGGTAACAGACATATCTAATAATACAATGAATAATAACTAATGTACATCCAGAATGCGATGATAAGTCGAAACAAAGCATCTCAACCTTCTCGCAATACAATGACGAGGATTAATATCAAACGTAATGTGGGTTATGTCCAGTTGGCTGATGATGGTGAAGATGTCATAGAAACCCATAGATGTTTGACCAACCTCAGGATGAATGAAGCCGATTAAGATCTATTATAATTACATTGTACGGTCACATACGAACATCAATTTTATATAATATTATGTTCTGCAATACATTCACAAGTGAAATAACAACACAAATAGTTTCATAAAGTGATGGGACATCTGAGTATTATTTAATCGTAAAAGGTCCTCATCACTTTCCTATGAATATAACTATTCAAACTGATATGGTATTTCTCATTCAATGGTCTGGCGTAACATCCATGGACATGTGTTCAGTACATTTCAAAAAACTTCAATTAATCAATTTCAATGATTGAAATGAAGCTTGAGACAGTTGTAGAACGGCTTGTCGAACACTGTTCGGCCTGTTCGACAAGTGTTCGACAAGCCCATCATTAATAATACTAGTGTTGCCGAAGTTCAGTTCGGTCCGGTTCCGACCCTTTTTGGCGGAACCGCGAACTGAACTTCGGGTCCGGTTTGGCGCATGGCCAAACCTGGACCTGGACGGCATTGAACCGTTTCTCCGCGTTCGGTCTGGGTTCAGACGCGGTCTGAACCCCGGACCGAGGTGGGCTCACCCCATGAGCTCCGTTCTCCTTGCGAATGACAGGCACGTATCAATCGATACGGCGCTACACTTCGCGAGGTAGTTGGGCTGCGGGGGAGCTGTCCGGCGCTGCTGCTGCCGCCGCTGTCACTGCTGCCGTTGCTGCCGCTGCTGGCGCTGCTGCTGCTGCTGTCGCTGTTGCTGTTGCCGGCGCTGCTGCTGCTGCCGTCGCCATTGCTGCTGCCACTGCTGCTGCTGCTGTTGTGGCCGTTGCTGCTGCCGCTGTTGCTGCTGTTGCTGTTGCTGCTGCTGCCGGCATTGCTGCTGCTGCTGGCTGTCATAGTTGTGGTTGCCGTTGTTGTTGCCGCCGCTGGTGGTGATGTTGGATGGCTTTGGCTGTTGCCGCTGCCGCTGCTGCTGCTGCTGCTGCCGTTGCTGCCGGCGCTGCTGCTTCCGCTGTTGCTGCTACTGCTGGCCGTTGCCGTTGTCGTTGCCTGGTTGCCGTTGCCATTGCCGCCGCTGGTGGTGGTGGTGGTGGTGGTGGTGGTGGTGGTGGTGTTGCGGCTGCCCCGCGTCCATTGGCATTGCGTTGGCGTTGGCATTCATCTTGTGCCAATGTGGTTGCGATGTGGTCGCAGTCGAGTTGCCTGCCGCAAATAACATTAGTAAAGTTAAGAAAAAAATGGAAACTTACCTTTGAACACAACACAATTTGTGTTGTGTTCAACCCGCGTTGAAGTTGCTGTGTTGCGTGAAAGGTCACGGCCGGTCACATGATGCCGTTTAACACGACATAGTAAGTAAAGAAATACAAAAAACAAATGAAATCAATACCTTAAAAATATCCGTGTTCGCGGTTTGAACGCGGTTTGGAGCCGTTCAGGAAATCCGGCAGGCCTCGAAACCCGGAACTGAACCCGCAGTCCAGTTCAGCACTTGGCTGAACTTAGACCGAACTTAGGGTTCGGTTCGGGGTTTGAACTGGGTTCGGCTAGGTTTGGAACCGAACTACGGCAACACTAAATAATACAATGCGCATTGCAAACTTAGCTAAATGCCATATAATGGAAATTCGGCTTTTGTTATATTTTCAATGATTGAAATGAAGCTTGAGACACTTGTACAGTGGCTTGTCGAACACTGTTCGGCCTGTTCGACAAGGGTGCACTATTCACATTATTAACAATTCTAATAAACTCAGTACATGTACCCACATCCAAGATACATGCAATATATTGTTCGTAAAAGTGTTTGTGCATGAGCAATGCCTCAGACTAAAGCTGGGATACTTGTCGAACAGTTTTCGAACACTGTTCGGCCAGTTCGACAAGTGTGTACTGTTCACATTATTAACAATTCCAACAAACCCAGTACTTCTTAGCTAGTATATTGTAGATACGTGCCATATATTGTTTATACAAGTGTTTGTGCATGAGCAATGCCCCAGACTAAAGCTGGGACACTTGTCGAACAGTTGTCGAACACTGCTCAGCATGTTCAACAAGTGTGCACTGTTTGCATTTAACCATTCCATTGCACTACCAATGCATTCAATAGTTGTACAAAGTTGTCAAACATTTGCGACTTGCAACTGCGATGCAACCATGCTATAACAGTATCTATTCCGAAATTGGCATCTGTGATCTAGGCAGCTGTGATCCGGCTGCCTTATTGAACTTGCTGATTGGGACAACAAATTCTCACACTCAACTCCGCCCAGTCACACGGTTTCATAGTTATTCCCAGGGCTTCAAAATTGTTCCCACAGTTTGGAAATTTTGTTCCCACGGCTTGGCAAATTAGAGTGTGACCCTGAGTTGAAAAATCCGCCGTATAGAACGATTCCCTTATAGGGACTCGTAATAAAACTAGTGTTGCCATAGTTCGGTTCCGAACCTAGCCGAACCCGGTTCAAACCCCGAACCGAACCCTAAGTTCGGTCTAAGTTCAGCCAAGTGCTGAACCGGACTGCGGGTTCAGTTCCGGGTTTCGAGGCCTGCCGGATTTCCTGAACGGCTCCAAACCGCGTTCAAACCGCGAACGCGGATATTTTTAAGGTATTGATTTCATTTGTTTTTTGTATTTCTTTACTTACTATGTCGTGTTAAACGGCATCATGTGACCGGCCGTGACCTTTCACGCAACACAGCAACTTCAACGCGGGTTGAACACAACACAAATTGTGTTGTGTTCAAAGGTAAGTTTCCATTTTTTTCTTAACTTTACTAATGTTATTTGCGGCAGGCAACTCGACTGCGACCACATCGCAACCACATTGGCACAAGATGAATGCCAACGCCAACGCAATGCCAATGGACGCGGGGCAGCCGCAACACCACCACCACCACCACCACCACCACCACCACCACCAGCGGCGGCAATGGCAACGGCAACCAGGCAACGACAACGGCAACAGCCAAAGCCATCCAACATCACCACCAGCGGCGGCAACAACAACGGCAATGGCAACGGCAACCAGGCAACGACAACGGCAACGGCCAGCAGTAGCAGCAACAGCGACGGCAGCAGCAGCAGCGCCAGCAGCGCCAGCAACGGCAGCAGTGACAGCGGCGGCAGCAGCAGCGCCGGACAGCTCCCCCGCAGCCCAACTACCTCGCGAAGTGTAGCACCGTATCGATTGATACGTGCCTGCCATTCGCAAGGAGAATGGAGCTCATGGGGTGAGCCCACCTCGGTCCGGGGTTCAGACCGCGTCTGAACCCAGACCGAACGCGGAGAAACGGTTCAATGCCGTCCGGGTCCAGGTTTGGCCATGCGCCAAACCGGACCCGAAGTTCAGTTCGCGGTTCCACCAAAAAGGGTCGGAACCGGACCGAACTGAACTTCGGCAACACTAAATAAATCCAATAAATCCATGCGTGTGTAGCACAGATCCATGGGTCGATGAGGGTTGACACCCTCCAAATTCTCCCAAATCATAGGAGGTCTCTTGGGCGCAAATGGAGACCCTGGTATAAAATACAATGCCAATGGAGGAGGCAAAAATTCAATCAAGGATTCATAGGTAGAGCTACTGACTCAACAGAAGATTTTCAGGTGCTGGTGGGGTGACACGTCCACTGCCTGGGTCGATCTTGGACTACAGAAGACACTCATCGATAGCTCCATCATTGCACGAGACATGGAAATGAACCTTTTGAAGCCACATTGGGTAAGGAGACTTGAGATTTGAAAATTTGAACCGTCAAGGGGACTCCGAGTTTTTTGGCCTCGATAGTGGTCTGTGCATGCCAATCAGGTCACATGGGAGTATCGTCGGATTGGGCCACTGCCAGATAGTGCGGGGCGCACCAGTAGATACGAACAATTCCATAGTACAAAAGGATGGTGAAAAATAAAGGGCAGACAGAGTAAATAAGCTATGGGCTGGACACCGGTTAACCAATAGACTTGTTTAGTGGGCCAGTGCTGCGCATGGCATGAACGAGTTCTTTTTTCCCCTTAGCTGAATGAAGATAATTGCATAAAGCATGTCACATATGGCATAAGATACATAGCATGTGTTTCATATTGCATATTTATCTAATAAGCCCACCTCCCACCTCTGCAACATCTAAATTAGCATAAAAGAAATCTACATAGAATGTCTTGAGTCTTCATCAACCTCCTCTCTACCTGCCATCTCCCCTGTGTTGCACCATCATGCAACATTCTCAGCATGAAGCAATTGCTCAGGGAGCAACAGGTCAACTGCCAAACACAACTGCCCCCCAAAAAGTGTGGTGAAAATTAACTCACATTTGCCCAACCCTACTTTTCGATGACCTTGAATGCTACACAACAGATTACCACATGCAGAAAGCCATGCTTGACCTCAAGGAGGATGCTCAAAGACTCTGAGCATAAATAGCTAGTACAAGGTTTCTCTTTTTACAGTGTCTGATATCATGGTCTGAAAGTTGTATAAGGACAGTGTCTCTGGAACAAGAGTTGCCTGTAATCATTCCATCATGATACCATACTTGTTTCTGTGCAGTAATAATACATGAGGTGAAATGATATTGACCATGATATACAATGCCTCCAAGTGCTAATGTCTTTGTGCCAGTCTCTGAAACAAATTTTAGTCTATGACTGGTTTCAATATTTTTGAATGGATACTCTAGAACAAGAATGTGTGGTGCTTCATTATAAAATACAACTTGAGTCATTCTGCTGTTGCAATCAGGACATCTTCTGTTGGTTTTCTGTGACAAGGTATGAACCCAATTCATGGTAGACTCTTTAATGGTGTCATCAGCATGTAACACATAGCCTAGTCTGTCATCAATGGGTTCTTCTGCAAAGTTACATTGAGAACATTCATGTTGAGAAGAGGCTACAATGTCATTGACTTTAAACAACTCCATAGCCAGATTTGCAACACTGATACCCATTGTTCCTCTAGGAAAGTCTGTAGGATTCATGTTATGCAGTGTAATTCTAAGGTGATCTCTTAGCTGTTCAAATGCCACATTTTTGTGCAACACCTGTGGAAAACCATGAGACAATGTGGTCAAATGATCATTCATGCTTCTGAATACTGTAGACCACTCTGCATGATTGTCTTTCCACAGATTGAATAAAATCACCAACAATGAGTCATATGCACAGCTGTAGTCATTTCTATCCCAGATCAGTCCGAGTTAATAACCTGTTGCTTGCTTGTGGATCCTTTGTTGACATGGTCTTTGTGATCCGAGGCCTTTTAGCTGCTGGTTCATTATTTGTGTCAAGTGAATGTTTTTGGGTTGAACCAATAGCAACTGAGCCTTTTGCTGGAACAAATGAAGTTGCAATTACAGCTGCTTTCTGTTTTCCTTTACCTTTTTCAACCAATTGCCATGGGCTATCAGGGATTGTATGAGCCAATATTAGTGGATCAGTGGGTGACCATTTAATGGCATTATCAGTTTTGGCAGGAACATAGTGAATTCCCTTCCATTGCTGAAAGTTGCGAAGCATAACAGAGCGTGTATCAGCATCAATGTGGTCAGGTAAAGCACCTTCATATCCCTCCTGCCTCAGCACTTTGAAACGATCCAAAATGTCTGCACTCCCCCCTAGACTGACCAATGCACGATGGTGCTGGTGAAACATCATTACCATGTCCAAATTACCCACACTTTACAAGACAAACCTTTCTCCATTCTGACGTTGAATACCCTCAAATAGTCACCATGGAAATCCATTGCCCTTGTTTCTTCTTCCTTCCACTGCGACAGCACTTGCTCATCAACAGTTTCAGAAAGCTCCTCAAAGGGTGCCTTCATTTCCTGCATTCCATCTACTGCTTTATCATACCTTTTCAACAAAGACCAAACTGTGGGACAGCTATGGTGATGATTTGTATTGATGACATGCCTGTGAATCATGTACCCATTCCTACCAACCTCTTCCAATTCAAATCCCTCATAAGGTCATCCAGGATCTCACTCATTGGGATTTTGACATGAAACGAATAAAACTGGCAATCTTGTTGATGATAGCCCAGAGTGTCTCCAAAATTTTGCCATCCAGCTGACCGGCCCCATGAATGAAGTTGAGACTGAATAGGGCAAAACACTTGGCAACATGTGCACCAAGATGAAACTTGCCCACAGCACCAATGATCTCGAGCACCTCGGGGAGAGTGAGGTGGTCAGAATTGGAAACCCTTTTAGCAAAATTGATGAGCCAACTGCAGACGATATCATATTCCACCAGTGCTTCCTTGATACCACTGTGGCACAGCCTATTGAGAGCATTGCATATCTGGTGCAGGCTGTTTAATAAATTTGTGACAATTCATAGCTGAAAGCACATGACTGACTGTTCACCCTTCTGGAAGTCGATGACACTGTGCGGTACAAAGCAACCATGCTTCGCACAAGCACATGCACCAATTCCAGTAGCATATAAGTTATGACGATTGGTGTTTGCTTGGTTGACAGCCTTGTGATTGGAGCACTGTGACCTCTGATACAGGATCATTGATTTAGCATTCACGAAATTCACAATTCGATAAATACCTCTTTGGACTCCAGGGAAGCTGCCAGATGAGCATGATAAGGTGCATCCTCAACCATATAGCCTTGTCCATCAATAAGCCCAACATCGTCATCAGGCTTCTGCATGTTAATCTGCTCAACTTTGAAATTCCCATTGACAACGATGCTGGGCCTGTAAAGCCACCTGTTTTTGTGTTTGGTGAGGAACTACATGAAAACTGATCAGAGTGACCCACTGATGAGGTCTATCCGTCCAGTTCTGCGGAAAATTTATCTCCAGCTGGGGACATGCAGGGCAAAACAATGCCAGATTGTCATTACCAGGCTCCCTCTCAGTATCATGCCCAAAGCCAAATCGTTTCTTGAGGTTCAAGTACTGCCACTGTCTTGAGACCCTCATTAGTTCACGATAACAATCCTGAACAACATAACTCAGTACTTCGTTCTGTATGGACTGTGTAACCAAAGAAGAAGTATATCATGAACCGGCAATGTATCTGGAAATGTGTTACAAGACAGTCTCCTTAACTTGTTATAAAAGTTGTTTGCAGAGGTTTTGCACTCCATCGAATCAATGTAGAAATCATCCAGGAGCTGGAAAGTGAAGGCTGACAATGGCCTTTTTGCCATTGCAGGATACAAATGCATTTGAAGTAGTTGAATGTCTCGAGTGGGGGCATCTGGGCAGGAGCACCATCGGATTCGACATTGGTAAATTCCATTTGTATGAGTGACAGTGAGGATATCTTCCTCAGTGTGAACACCCAATTCTGGTTCCGAATTGTCCTCCTCATCCAGGCCAGACATTAAAATATCCCTCAGAGATGTATCTTTGACAGATGGCTCCCATCCATCATGTCTGTATGACAGACAATCGCCTCCACCATGGCCAAGACACATGACCAGGCCAATTGTATTAAGGTCATGTTTCAAGAAACATTTGCCATTCCAGATGTCAATTCTGTGGAATGGATTATGCTTGTGTGTCTGCAAACAACAACACTGGCAGAATGAAGGACAACCATAGCAATCAGAGCAATGAATAGACATATCAGCCATGAGACATTTCTGGCATGTGGGGCCTCAGATGATAAGAGTTCGGAGAGGTATTGCTTGTGAATCACTTTCCAGGCTTCCATTTCATCATTCTGTGTCTAATTGACATTGCAATCAAAATCAAGTCGAACAGATAATAGTTGTGTCAACCTTTCCACTCTTATTTCGGTGTCTCCTTGTCAGAGGCTCCTCCTAGTGTTGCCACAGCTAAGGCTAATAGCTGGCTACTAGCCATTAGCTTAGCTGATTTTAGCTTAGCTGATGCCAGCTAAGCTAATGGCTAATCTCCAGCTAATGGCTAAGGCTAAAGTATTTCAGAAAGTTAGCGTAGCTATAGCTAAAGCTAAGGGAAGATAAAAATAATATCATCTCAGAACAGCCTAGAAATACCTAAAAAGGATATCATACCTGACTAATAGTCATTAGCTTAGCTGACTTTAGCTTAGCCATAGCTGCAGCTAGTACTTGGCTAGTGGCTAAGGCTAAGGCATTTTTCATGAATTAGCTTAGCTTTAGCTGCAGCTAATTTAGCCACAGCTAGGCTAGCTTAGCTGTGGCAACACTAGCTCCTCCTCTTCCACAAATGACGTTGAGGGCACAGGAGGATCTTCACTCCTTTGTGATTGTTTTATAGGACTTGGTTGATGAATGACTGGATGAGCCTTGACTGTCTTTCCACCTCATTTCTTTGCCACCACCACAAATTCAACCTCTCTGGCAAATTCCTTTTTTTTTCCTGACCTGGAAATGACTTTTGATTTCGGCATGGATGAACAATAGTTGGATGAGTGTGGGAAAAGTGAGCAAATGACACACATTATAAAGACCAATGCATGAGGCAAAACACATGGCGAATAATAAATATGACATAAATTACATGCCTTGACATACAAATACATTTCAGTACAGGACAAGGTTACAAATCCGATGAACTGTCAGAATCTGATACCGTCATTGGGGCCTCAAACCAACCTCGGACCAATTTAACATCACTGGATGAACCCTCCTTTCCTTCCACTACAACCCTGTCCAGCACATCCCCCTGAAGGCAATTGCGAACAGCTTGCCTGCGCAAGGCCCCCTGGAGTTCCCGATGGAGCGTGGGTATTCGCCAGTCTTGCCATGGATCTTTGGCAGCTTTGATGGTACTCTTGTCACCCAGCATGATGTCCATCATTTCCATTAGGTTTTCTAAGAAGATTCAAAGGAAACGCAGCATGTAGATGCCACAATTGTCAAAATTCGGCTGTCCAGGTACCTGAAAAGAAAGCTTCAATTCAGTCGCAACACTGATGTTAGACATTGTTCACTGTGGGGTGACTCTCTTGATATGTGCCAGCTTTTTCACCTGTCTGGTGTTCATCGCAATGCCGGCCAGCCACGCATGCACCAGGGATATATCTTTATGATGGTTCGCTGGGGGCAGTGAATTGAGAACAAATGTTACACTAATCGAAGATAAGTAAGTTCAAGGCAAAGCTAAAATGGATAATTACATGTCCAGTCCATCAGGAGGATTTTCTGACAAACATGCACCAGGATTTGTCACGATAATCAAATACCAGTGGTCACTGATGGTGAGGTGAGATGTTGCCTTCATGAAAGCTGTCTGCACTCACCCAGTGGGAACAGGAAAGACCAAGTATCGGAGCGAAAATATGTCGATTGCCTTCGTCCACCTCTTCAAACTCTTCACACCGTTCTTCCTGTGTCCAGATTCAGAGGAAATTAAGTTATATGAACCACCAAGCAATGTGTACCTCAATTTCTCCATGAAAAAAGTAATAAATATGTGTATGTTTTCCAGCAAATCTAGCTGATGGATTGCTGCTTTCTGCAGAGCGTAGCTGAAACAGGGAATAAGCTACTGCACTGGATGGTTGAAATATACTTACTGGGTACTGAAATTAATCAGTTCGTTATCTAGCCAATCCTTTCCAACCATTGATATGAAATCCACGGAACCGCACCCTGCTCTGAGTATTTTGCAATGGTACATGTGTTTTCACCCTAGAACACCTGAGGTGAGTGATGGGCCTGGCAATGGCTATGTTATGTACATGACCACATCTGGCCTCTCATTTAACTGCAAAAATTGGCCATTGGTGTCAACATCGTTTCTGTTGAAGTAGAGATTAGTTGTGATACTATGAATTTGTTATACTGACTGTAAATACTCGATGCTACTTTCACCCAGTGAGCTGGTGAGCAAACTGAGCAAATCTGCATACATATCTGTTGTCCAGGATGCATGCTCGTTGTCAAAATAAATTTGATGTTTTGACACAATTTCTGAGTATCAATTGGAGTCACATCTAACCTCATGGAAATGGTGGAGTACCATTGTTCTGTCAGCCTAAAAACATGCATGTGGACTTGTCCATATGTCGATACACGAGCACATGCACTATCAAGCCGCATATCTGCTCTTCATTCAGTTTTGTGGCCTACAAAATTACTTGAACATCAAGGGTGGGCTCTTGATGACTAACAATCACCTGGCAACTGACAACATCACGTTCGACCAAAAGTTACATGGTTGCAGAGCTGTCATCTGTCAGAATGCAACAAACACTGGTATACCACAGTAAGTGATGATAAGGACGCTGAACATGATGATTTACCATGAACCTTTGCATTTAAATTCAACGGATGTGGCACCTTATGGTGATTTGTGGTAGGTGTGCCCACCAGAGACTGTGAAAAGGACAGGGAGATGAAGAGATGGCATATTGGATTGATGTTTGGAGATGCACGTGATGGTTGAAAAAAGAGACGCTTTTCCATCATGTGATGTGGAGTCCGGTCCACATGTGACGCCTAAACTTGACATCACATGTGATGTCACATGCATGATGTCACATGTGGATGTCCAAACGTGATGTCACATGTGTGATGTCACGGTGTTTCTATGAGCGTTGTACATGTTCAATGACATGGGGAAAATGACTGACACAGAAGATACAATAGCAGCGTTGCACATTGCACATTGCCTCTAAGATTACTTATTCCCTTGGTAGACATTGTTCTATCTTTGCAATTAGAAATCAAACCCCAACCTGAGCATTTGTTTTTATTTGGTCAGAATTCACCTTATTTTGTCATATCCTGAGTCGCAACATCAATGTTCCGAAAGGTAATTTCTCTTGATGCTAGTACACTATGATATTTCTGCATTTCAATGTTCACTTGTACTGCAGCAAATGACAGCTCCCTTGTATCTTTGGTAGGGCGCTGTACCAGGCAAATTTCCAAAGCTGCATTTACGGCGGTTCTTGTTGATATGCCACCTGGTGAAGCTGCTGATGTTCATGACATTGAATGCTACCCACCATCTGTTTACAACATTATACTGAACCCACTTTTGATTGTGTAGGTTAGTAGAATATGATGAATTGTGAATATTGATAAATTCCAGAACAAAGGCATAGAGGAGCAAGTATGAAATTGCTGGAACATGGCAAGTGGTGGATAACAGTGCAAAAATGTAATGTGTAAAGATTGCAAAGATGTAAGGTACGTATGTTCAGAGATGCCAGAATGAACAGATATAAACCACCTGTTGCATGTGTGGCAACACTGTTCCATGGCCAGACTAAATACCCAGGGCAGTAGGCCAACCCATGTTCCATGGCCAGGCAAAAAGCCCAGAGCGGTCAGCCAATCCATGTTCCATGGCTAGCCAAAATACCCAGGGCAGTCAGCCAAACCATATTCTATGGGCTGCCAAAATACCCAGACTGGCCAGCCAATCCAGTTTCCATGGCCAGCCAATATATCCCTCTGCTTCGGCTAACTCATGTCCACCAGAACATGGACTCCTCGGCCAAGCCACCTGCCCTGGAGAAAGATATTGGTTGGCTGAGTTTGGCTGGCCCACTTGGAGTGGGAATTGTCTATCTTGGCTGACCCATGTATCATGGGAAAGCTACGCTGAAAGGGCTCCAACAACAGCAGCCACAACAGCCAACAGCAGCTACTAGCAACAGCAGCGGTGAATGGTGATGTGCCCAAGCATCTGAGTTTTTCATTTATGTTTCATTGATTTTTTTACTGATGACATTCTAACTATGCCCATGGCCATACCCACTCCCACACCCACAAAGCCAACAGGAATGAGGGCAAGATGCTACAACAGGGACATCAACAGGTGATGAGAACAAGGATTGCCACAATGACCACACAGGACTGGGATGAGGAGCACGAGAACGAGAACAACGAAGGACATGGTCATAGGTCATTTAGCCTAGTAGATCAATATAATTATTTTGGCTTTTCTTTTATATAACGATGAAAATATTGGATGTACCAGAAGAAGCCTCAGGTGATAGATTGAGAGGCAGTGCAGTGTGCTCCCTCAAGTTGGCTGTGGTCAAGTCTTGGGGGCTGCTAGGGCCTGGGAGAGTTGGGTGGATGTAGCTGGGTCCAGCAGCAGGTTGTGGTGAGATTGCAAAGGTACGGTGGCTGTAACCAGTGACAGGTTGTGGGACTGCGAAGGAGGTATGATGGTAAGCAGAGAAGTCATCTGTCAATCCGCTGGCAGCAGGTTGTAGGACCATGTAGGTATGATGGCTGGGACCGGCAACAGGTTGCGAGACTGTAAAGGAGGTATGGTGGCTGGGGGTGAAGCACTCTGCATTTGTCAATCCATCAGTGTGATGTTGAAGATGAGAGGGGAGTTGTATAGAATAGTCAATATTTGACTGCTGCACATTACCACTCTCTACAGCTGGAGTAGTTTGCAAAGCATCTCTGTAAAGCATTTTTAATGATAAGAGAACTATGCAGCTGAAATATTGACTTACCGGCCATTCTGAGCAATATTCTGACCCACGATGTCCAGGAAATACATGTAATATTCACTTGCCATAAAGTCATTGAGTTCCACCCTGTAGGCGTTGTATACAGCCTGGTAAATTTCTTTTGAAAATTTGATCTCCTGGTGTACACCAGTGGCCCACTCATGAAATGTGTTCAACAACTGTGTAAAGCAAAGATTTTTGGTAAGAAAAGATCATGAAACATGGACATTTTACCATCATTCCTCCCAGGGCCATGTAGGCATCTGCATGGGTAACCCCCAGGTATTTCCCATGGACCCATACCTGATCGGACAAATACGCATACCCAGATTGCAGGTACGGGTCAGGTGGCAGACCCATTTGGCTAGCTGGCAGGTTGGATGGGTATGAGACGAGTCATGGGTTACCTGATGACCCATGTATTACAGTAATATTATTAAAATAAAATAAACGGAGGGTGGGGTACTTTGCCCTGCCCTGCCCATCCTTCGTGTTCACCCTCCTCGTTCTGCTGTCACGGCTCCACCCCACCATCCCCATCATCCTCCTGTGTGCCACCGTTTGTCACTCGTCCATGTCATTGGGTGTGGGTGCTGGCAGCTGGTGCCTGAACGTGGGGAGATGGGGTGTTGCAGCTGAAGTCCCTCCTGTTCCCGCTCCTGTTGTGGTGTGTGGCAATTGCTGCTGCTGTTGCCATTGCTGCTGCTGTTCGCATTTGTGGTGGTAACCTTGGTGGATGGTGTTGGGTGGTGGTGGTTTGGATGGCATTTGCATTTGCACGTTGGAGTGGTCCCGAGGGACCTCTCGGGATCGGGGACGGAATCCAATGGAAAGGTCAAAGGTGGATGGGATAGAGAACTGTCTACCACATCAGGAACGACTACTGACTAAGGGTGTGGTCACGTGACCTGCCAGGCACCACTACTACAAGTGCCCCTCTCTCTCATAGCGATGCCCTCGTCGCTAGCAAGAGACAAGTGAAACAAAAAAAGAAAGAAACTGAAGGACTGGAAGACAACAGAAAGGGAACACAGGGAGAACAGGAAGAGCACAAAGAAAAGCACAAAAGGAGAAGGTGTAGACTAGTCTACTCCAGATGGATCTAACAAGGGTAGGTCATTGTGAAAAAAAGACGTAGTGGAATGTGGAAAAGGGGGCAGAACGAGACGGCGTGGAGTTGGTGGGTGGGTCATTGGGCGTGAGTCAACACGAGGGAACGTGGGGCTGCCATACGATACGTGGGCAGGGCCATGAACGCATCCGTTTGGGGTACGGCCGTTGTGGTAGGTCGCGGGGGTGGGGCCATGGCTGTGGGGGCGGGGGTGGATGGGTTCGGGTCGTTGGGCACGCGGTTGGGGATTGTCGTATTGCGTGGGTAGGTTGTTGGGGTGTTGTGTAGACACATGGAGGATTGGGATGTGGGGCCACGTGTGTGTAAATGGGAATATGGAGGGGTGGGATGTGCTGATGGCATTGGGCTGGTTTTTCTGCCTGGAGCTTGCACGGTCAAGGTCGATCGTGTTGGAAATGGGCGTGCGGGGCCGTAAAATGAGTCGGCGTGGGGCTCGCAGGTGCGTGTATGTCCGGTTCGTCGTTTGGTTATGCTGGGTGGGGCCGGACGCATCGTTTGCGTGTGTATAGGCCGTTGGGGTTGTATTGGTACTGCAGACGCGAGGGATCCAGCATGGGCATGTTGTGCCATGCCAATGGGGTCGAGGAAATGGGTGCTGGCGTGTGCCAGAAGCGCGAGTCGATGTGGTGACGTGGCAGTTGGGCAACGCGGCAACGAATGGGTAGGCGTGATAACGGTGTTGGTGAGGACGGCGCAGGTGAATATGGGGTGGGTAGAGCTGCTGTACGGATGCGGGGGGGTCTCAAGCGTCTGTGTATTCAGTAGTGAACCTGTGGGCGTCCGAATGAAAAATGGTAGGTCGAAAATGGGGACGATGATGTCGAGGGCGCGTCTTGCTGCATGACGGCGTTGTTGGATGCACTGTCCAGCTCGGCAGCCTCGTGGGGGTCGTCTAAGGAGCGTGGGGTGCTGTGGGTGCGCATGGGTGGTCAGATTTCTGGTGGGCGAAGCTGGTGACGTGGCTGCGCGAAGTGGCTGTGTGGAATGGTGAGGAAGTATGAAAGGTGGTGAGGATGGTTGTGGGGCATGTAGAATAATGCAGACGTAATGCTGGGGCCATCGGAGATTGTTTTCTGTAGTGTTTTGCATGGGTGTGCTGTGTGGAATTGCGCGGGTGGGCTCTCGGGGGGGTACTCTGTGCTTGAAAATCTCTGTTGCTGTACTCAAAAAGGGTCTGTGTGAGTGGAATGTTGTGGTCTCCAGTGGCGTGGCTCGAATTGCGTTCTCATCACCACGATGGAGTGGTCCCGAGGGACCTCTCAGGATCGGGGACGGAATCCAATGGAAAGGTCAAAGGTGGATGGGAGAGGAGCCATCTACAAGGAAGATCAGCAACCTAGATATCAAGAATCGTCGATTAATGATCAATGGCGGTGCTGGTATATCCAGGCAGTGTTGGGCTGTTGGCGCAATAATGCTGAAGTTAGTGTTGGCAACACACAACATGTTGCCAAACATATTACCAACATTTGTACATAAGCAACCATACATTTGCCTGATTGCCTCTTTTGGCACATCAGCATGATCGGCACCTTTGATAAGGTGCTCAGTCAGTCACTGAAACTTGATGATTATCAGATCTTGATAAAGCTCCTTGGTCCAGAAGGACACCACTTCCCCCCCTCTTCACACAATGAGTTCCAGAGCAAGAAAGTGGTGGCGAGATTACTTCCATGACCATCCTCGATTGGACATTCGTCCAAAGGATCCAGAGGCATGGTTTTCATCTGGACATTCATTGGCTAGGGTATACTGTAAGCAGTGCTTTCGCCACCACAAGGCTGAGGTCTTGCAGGAGCAGCAAATGGAGATCTCAACAGGATTGCGACAAGAGTTACAGCCCTTAGAAGGAATTGAGTCTTTTCGTACATCTCTTCCACTCATTATGCAGGCTTTTAATAACCTGTATTGAATTTGAAGTGTGGATGCAAAAATGTGCTAAAGACCAGCGGAGAGGTTGGCTTCCAGCATGAGCTGGGACTCTTATCATACATCTCAGATCCTGCACATACCAGCCTCCCGAAGTCAAGTTACAAGCTGAACAAGAGCGAAGTGAAGAGTCCCCCCAACCTATAAGCACTCACTCCTACCAACCAACAAACATGCCTCCTCCTCCCAATTTTCATCTGGGCCCTTCTGGATTTGCACCTAGCCCAATGTTGTTAAATCCACCATTCCCTTGAGATCCAGCTGCGAGCTCGTCAACTGGACCTGGAACAAGTAATTACTATCCCCTCTGAAGCACTCCCACCTCGGCGCAATGTTCACCATTACCTTCCCCATACCTTGGAACCTTTTTGGATGCAGGACTGTCAAGAGCTACAAGTCCAGCTGTTTCGGAGTCTGGCTTGCTAACACCTGCACAATCACAGCCTCACCTTGTTAAGCGTAAAGCATCATCACAACTCACCTGCATATTCCCACCATTTAACCAGCCACATTTTGAAGAGTGCATTGCTCACCTCACAGCTTCCGCAGGACTTCCCCTCTCATGGGTTATATCACCTTCTCGGAAGGTTCTTACTGGATGGCTTCTCCCTCAAGCTGTTATCCACCTTCGAGAAGATGCTATTAAACGAGCAAGAGGTCATTTGGCGACTCTTCAAGCAGATGGTTGGACCGGAGAAAACCATCACCATCTCATTGCATTCATGATGAGTGCAAATCACAAGGTAAGCACTTTGTCATCTCTCACCCCTGGAAACTGATGCATCCTGTGGAAAGATCCATACACTGCATGTCCACAATGCATCTGGGGAGTGAAAAATGGCCGAAAACCTGTTGCAGCTCATGGTTGAGGTGATTGAACTTGCAGAGAGTAAATGGGGTGTAACTGTGATTGCCTTTGTGACTGATGCTTCTGGGGAGTCTCGCAAAGTGCGAAGGCTTCTCATCATTAAATTCCCTCACATTATAGTGTTATATTGTTACACTGTAGTAGATGTGCCTGGGCTGTCATGTGCCCAGTTCCCATGGTTGACCTTAGTCAGTAGGCTTCCTGATGTAGTAGTCAGTCTCATCCTTCGATATCGACTCTGTTCCACACGATTTCGGCGTGAGCACCCTGAGAGGTCCCTTGGGACCTCTCCACGTGGTGATGAGAGTGTGATTTGACTTGCGGATTCTTTTCTTGTCACTTTCTGCCTTTTTTTTGACCTCCCTTACTGCTTTTCTCGTGAAACGACTTTTTTCGGCCTCACCACCCACTGCAGAGCAACGGACACTTTTTTTATTCATACTCCAGGCTCTCACGTCACCCCAGCACCCTTTGTTCAGTTCCCTAGGGCCCAGCATTCACCCTTGTCGACCCAAACTATGCAGCTGTGACCCTCGTTGAGCATCAAAGCGCCAGGCCACGTTGTGATGGCGAGTTCTGTTGTAGACCCGGAATGGGAATCCACGGAAAGTGGTGATCAGCTAAGAAGTGATCAGAGGAATTTAGTTTCTTTTAGAAAGGTCTAGTCAATCCAACCCGAATCCAGGGGTTCTGGACTCTGAGGGAGAGTATGGGAAAGGACAAAGGCAAGTATCAATGAGATGGGATGATAAGAGGATTCTATATGGGACTCTGGGTATCGGTATTTCTATATTGTTTGTAGTATAAATGTGCTACTTTTATTCTACTGAGAGGGATCCTGTGCTGTAAGTGCGATGGCTGTAAATGATAGGGGTGGAGTGGAGTGGAGTATAGGTGGAATGCTATGTACTAGGAGACGGGAAACGAAGATATATGATATATAACTAGAAACGTACTGATTCCGGGTTGTTAGGGACATTTCATTGCATGTAGGAACAATTCCGGAGGCGGAATCTGGAGCGGAATCGATAGGAATGAGCTGAATCAAACGGAATCGACGATATGGGAATGGGAATGGATGGGAACGGAGTGAGATATGAAGGGGAAACAGATCCACACAATCCGGAGCCTCTACATCCAGTCAGGACTCAGATTGAGATCATCCCTGGTCGATCCATACGAAGTAACGAAGATCCTGGGGTCATGGGAAGAAAAGAGCGGAAACGATGTCAAAAACAGGCAGAAATGGGAGTACAACGTGAGCAGAGTCAAAGCTGGTGGGTATCGAAGCGTCGGGAGGGGCGATCCGGAGCTACCAAAATAGTATGGGCGAGACAGCTGGACAAGGGAATAATGGTCACGTGATGGGGCAACAAATACAAACAAGAAAACTTTTCAACGTGACTTCAACAATCTCGACAACAACCTCAACAAGCCCAACACCAACAAACACCAACACCAATGCCAGATGTTGACGGAATATGACAACTTCCTCAACACTCTCAATGCGGAAATGTGGCAAGACTTCAAGAACGCCATAGCTGAGTTACTAGAAGTCGACGTGGCCAGAATCGATATTGTACACGATGGATTCAAGAACGAGGCATGGCAATGGGTGGTGAGATGATGACAGGCCATGGTAAGAGATCCCGTTCCTGTAAACGGCACGAACTAACGATACCCGGCAGCAGAACTACAGGGGAATATTGATGGAAATCCGGGACAACGGAATTGACGTGATGGAACCAAGGGACTTCTCGAGGGGTGGAGAGATGGTGGTGGAGGTTGAGGAGTGGTTGTGGAGCTGGGAGGAATACAAGAAGCAGGAGCAGGAAGCGGTGGTGCGTCGGGAAGTCGAGGAAGCGTCACGGTTGCAGGAGGAAAAGGAGGAGGAGAAAGCAAGGAAACAATGGGTCGAGGAGGCGGCGGAGCTCAAGCAGAAATGGGCAGAGGATTTGCGTCAGTACGAGGAGGAGATAAATAGGAGGGCGGAGGTGGAGAAGTGGGTCGAGGAGGCGGAAAGGGCGAAGGCAGCAGAGGCAGCAAAAAGGGAGGCTGATGCAGCTGCGGAAAGGGACCGGGAGGAGACCAGACAAACCAGCAATCATGGAAGCGAGGACGAGGAGGGCACCTGGTCTGACCAACAACTACGAAAATACGAAAAACTCCAAGTACTTAACATGATCAAAAACAAAAAGGTCAACCAGGATAAAAGGGTCAACCGGGACAACAAAACTGTTCACAGGGAGTACAATAGTGGGGATGACTTTTCGAACGCAAGCAGGAATGGGGACACGGGACTGAAGGGAAAGCTTCTGGGGGTAAGTAATATCTCATGGACTCGTATATCCATTGTGCCTAATTAATTCGTAGTATATGCAGTCGTTCCAGATCCGGCAATGCGATGCGTGTGTGACCGCCAACACGGTTTGTTGCGAAATTGAAGGGTATGCGTGCGACCGTTGCAAAAGGCTTAAATGATGCTGCGGGTTATCGACGAAGGGACCAGCCACTGGAACTGGGAAAGCGGAATGGAAAGGGAAGGCGAAGGCGGGAAGTCCAAAGTGAAAGATCGTAGCGAAGAAGATTCCGAAGCCGGTGAAGAAGCCCAAGCTACGGGCCGGAGAGGTGTCAACAAGCAAACGGATGTTGACCGATGTTGAACCAGATACGGTGTTATGTGAATGTTTGTTTCACCAAGAATTACCGGAGTTGACTTTGTTCAGGTACCTTCTTGTTGTTCATGGGTTTCTAAAATCTAAATAACCTATCAGGAAGGGGTTTGTGGGTATATGTACTATATGAATCAATAGAATGTAATAGTGAGGTCTCTTCAATTAAGAATTGAGACTTTGAGTGGGTATGAATAGCAATTGGGTGTGTGATGTACTGAAAATACTAATATTCACTACTGGAATATAAAAATATGAACTAATGAATACCGATAACAATATTCACCAGTTGAATATGGGTGGTTTTGGCTACAGGGCCTATTCAATGAAGAGTATCTCTGGTTATAATATCTGACTTAAATCCGAAGCTCCAAACACACATTGGCTACTAGTTCAGGGATATCTTTAATACCTTTTGAATACCCTGTTTTGTTTAGGATGAAACCTTAACCTTAGAAGTGTATCTATCTGACTAATGCTGACTAATGAATTGATTGGACTAAGTGAACTGGGTGAATTCTCCTTGATGACAAGGGGAACTCAGAGAATGATAGAATAAGAGTGAACTAGACTGGATTGCAAGCACTAGCTACTACAATGAGTAACTACTAGTACTAAGAGAATGAGGGATCACACTGTATGAACCCAACTAAGAGTGACTACTGAATGGTGAGGGGGGAAATCCTACTGACTACTGGAATTTTGGGGCCCTATTTATACTGTTGGAGAACAATGGGGGACTGAGAACAATGGGAAAGTGAGAACAATAGGACTGAGTCATGAGAACAATGGATGGCATCAAAGAGGCTGTGAAAAATGGGCTCTATCTCCATTTGGACTGTTTAGAACAAAGGACTGCTCAGAACAATAGACCATTGTCTTTATGTAAGCAGACTATCACAATCACTCTCTGATGCATCCTATCTTATCATTATCTTATCATCCTCTTGTTCACATCTTATCTAATCATTTCTCATTATCTAGCTGAGCCGCTTTTGATCAATACAAGTAAACAAGATTTGTAATCAATCCATTACTGCTAATATAGGTAAGAATGCTAGTTGGGCTTGTCTCCTTGCACGCGCAATACAGAGAAATATATAATAAATACTAATAAGTGGGGGATGTGCCTCTGTGCACCATACATAAACGGCTAGGTCTGGGCATTGCTAGTGAAGCCATAATAAATGATATAAAGGTAAGCATATATGCTATTTGTGTCTGTTCACTGGCATGCGTAATGTGGAAAGGCATAGAATGGGTACTAATGAGTGTAGGTGTGCATCCATAGTGTTGCACTTAAATATCTAAGTCCATGGTCCAATGGTAAACCCATGACATTACACCCAAAAACACTTGGGGTCATGACAACGGAATCGGAGCGGGACGATGGGAGGCGAGGGAATCCGTTCAAGCATCCGTGGATCAGAGCCAAAATCAATGACCACGTATGGGCAATGCGGAAGATGGTGACGGAAACCCAACGGGAGATCTTGACGATCGCAGACAGCCTATCTGAATACGTTGCAGAGATCCATACGAAGCTAACCCATTGGACAAAGGAGCTAAACCGGCTCCGCGCAAACCAAGCCCACATCCTTGGTCAACTTGACCTAATCGACACGAAACTCGACGAAGGGAGAAGGGAATAAAAAGGGATGGACGGAAAGGGAAACGGAATGCGGTACAATGTACATAGAGAAAAATAGAGTACATAATAAAACCTATAGACGGAAATGGTGAAACAGAAAGCTAAGTGAAATGGAATCTGGTGGTCGAGGTGGAGGACGTAGTGTTGCCGAAGTTCGGTTCAGTCCGGTTTTTCGCTATTTTTGAAAAACCAGAACCGGAACCGTTGGTTCGGTTCAGCCAAATGCCAAACCCAAACCAGGACCGTGTCGAACAGTTCCACAGCGTTCGGTCTGCGTTCAAACGTGGTTCGAACCGCAAACCAACCTCCAAATACCTTGCGCAGGCTGGACGTGCGTCAATTGACGTGGCTGTCACCCTCACAAGGTAGATGGGGGGGCACTCCATCTGTTTTTGCAAGGTTGGGTTGGGGCCAGGCACTTCCCATGGGCGTCCGCACGTGCTACCTACCTCACAAAGAATGGGGACGCGTCAATTGACATGCTCCGTCTGTTTTCACGAGGTTGGATGGGGCTGGGGACTTCCTATGGGCGTCCGCATGTCAATTGATGCAGCTAGGGCATGTTCATGAGGGACATACCTGGGCCGGTAGGTGGGCGCACTGCCCTCCCAGCCTTCAACTCCCCATCATCGTCGTCGTCATCGTCATCATGTTGGTGTTGGTGTTGTAAGTGGTGGTGGAGGCTAGTGCTGCCAAAGTTCGGTTCAGAACCGAACCGAACCCGGTTCGAACTCCGAACCGAACCGGAAGTTTGGTTCAGTCCAGCACCTTGGGCTGAACTGAACCCCGGGTCCAGTTCGGGGTTCAGGCAACCCCCAGGTTATCTAAACGGTTCACAAGCGGTTCAGAACTGCTGAACCGATGTCCGCAGGCATGTATATTTTGCTCACACGAAAGTTGTACTCACATGCCAATTTCGGCAAATTTCCGTTTTTAGTCACCAAAGTTTAGTCTCAGCCACGACAACCCCGACAAATCACCACAAGAGTGACCCTCGAATGCAAGCATTTGAGGT
>OY744472.1:4135871-4155881 GCA_963556145.1 Hygrocybe punicea | reverse complement strand
CAGTTCAGCCCAAGGTGCTGGACTGAACCAAACTTCCGGTTCGGTTCGGAGTTCGAACCGGGTTCGGTTCAGTTCTGAACCGAACTTTGGCAGCACTAGCCTCCACCACCACTTACAACACCAACACCAACATGATGACGATGACGACGACGATGATGGGGAGTTGAAGGCTGGGAGGGCGGTGTGCCCACCTACCGGCCCAGGTATGTCCCTCATGAACATGCCCTAGCTGCATCAATTGACATGCGGACGCCCATAGGAAGTCCCCAGCCCCATCCAACCTCGTGAAAACAGACGGAGCATGTCAATTGACGCGTCCCCATTCTTTGTGAGGTAGGTAGCACGTGCGGACGCCCATGGGAAGTGCCTGGCCCCAACCCAACCTTGCAAAAACAGATGGAGTGCCCCCCCATCTACCTTGTGAGGGTGACAGCCACGTCAATTGACGCACGTCCAGCCTGCGCAAGGTATTTGGAGGTTGGTTTGCGGTTCGAACCACATTTGAACGCAGACCGAACGCTGTGGAACTGTTCGACACGGTCCTGGTTTGGGTTTGGCATTTGGCTGAACCGAACCAACGGTTCCGGTTCTGGTTTTTCAAAAATAGCGAAAAACCGGACTGAACCGAACTTCGGCAACACTACGTCCTCCACCTCGACCACCAGATTCCATTTCACTTAGCTTTCTGTTTCACCATTTCCGTCTATAGGTTTTATTATGTACTCTATTTTTCTCTATGTACATTGTACCGCATTCCGTTTCCCTTTCCGTCCATCCCTTTTTATTCCCTTCTCCCTTCGTCGAGTTTCGTGTCGATTAGGTCAAGTTGACCAAGGATGTGGGCTTGGTTTGCGCGGAGCCGGTTTAGCTCCTTTGTCCAATGGGTTAGCTTCGTATGGATCTCTGCAACGTATTCAGATAGGCTGTCTGCGATCGTTGAGATCTCCCGTTGGGTTTCTGTCACCATCTTCCGCATTGCCCATACGTGGTCATTGATTTTGGCTCTGATCCACGGATGCTTGAACGGATTCCCTCGCCTCCCATCGTCCCGCTCCGATTCCGTTGTCATGACCCCAAGTGTTTTTGGGTGTAATGTCATGGGTTTACCATTGGACCATGGACTTAGATATTTAAGTGCAACACTATGGATGCACACCTACACTCATTAGTACCCATTCTATGCCTTTCCACATTACGCATGCCAGTGAACAGACACAAATAGATATATGCTTACCTTTATATCATTTATTATGGCTTCACTAGCAATGCCCAGACCTAGCCGTTTATGTATGGTGCACAGAGGCACATCCCCCACTTATTAGTATTTATTATATATTTCTCTGTATTGCGCGTGCAAGGAGACAAGCCCAACTAGCATTCTTACCTATATTAGCAGTAATGGATTGATTACAAATCTTGTTTACTTGTATTGATCAAAAGCGGCTCAGCTAGATAATGAGAAATGATTAGATAAGATGTGAACAAGAGGATGATAAGATAATGATAAGATAGGATGCATCAGAGAGTGATTGTGATAGTCTGCTTACATAAAGACAATGGTCTATTGTTCTGAGCAGTCCTTTGTTCTAAACAGTCCAAATGGAGATAGAGCCCATTTTTCACAGCCTCTTTGATGCCATCCATTGTTCTCATGACTCAGTCCTATTGTTCTCACTTTCCCATTGTTCTCAGTCCCCCATTGTTCTCCAACAGTATAAATAGGGCCCCAAAATTCCAGTAGTCAGTAGGATTTCCCCCCTCACCATTCAGTAGTCACTCTTAGTTGGGTTCATACAGTGTGATCCCTCATTCTCTTAGTACTAGTAGTTACTCATTGTAGTAGCTAGTGCTTGCAATCCAGTCTAGTTCACTCTTATTCTATCATTCTCTGAGTTCCCCTTGTCATCAAGGAGAATTCACCCAGTTCAATTAGTCCAATCAATTCATTAGTCAGCATTAGTCAGATAGATACACTTCTAAGGTTAAGGTTTCATCCTAAACAAAACAGGGTATTCAAAAGGTATTAAAGATATCCCTGAACTAGTAGCCAATGTGTGTTTGGAGCTTCGGATTTAAGTCAGATATTATAACCAGAGATACTCTTCATTGAATAGGCCCTGTAGCCAAAACCACCCATATTCAACTGGTGAATATTGTTATCGGTATTCATTAGTTCATATTTTTATATTCCAGTAGTGAATATTAGTATTTTCAGTACATCACACACCCAATTGCTATTCATACCCACTCAAAGTCTCAATTCTTAATTGAAGAGACCTCACTATTACATTCTATTGATTCATATAGTACATATACCCACAAACCCCTTCCTGATAGGTTATTTAGATTTTAGAAACCCATGAACAACAAGAAGGTACCTGAACAAAGTCAACTCCGGTAATTCTTGGTGAAACAAACATTCACATAACACCGTATCTGGTTCAACATCGGTCAACATCCGTTTGCTTGTTGACACCTCTCCGGCCCGTAGCTTGGGCTTCTTCACCGGCTTCGGAATCTTCTTCGCTACGATCTTTCACTTTGGACTTCCCGCCTTCGCCTTCCCTTTCCATTCCGCTTTCCCAGTTCCAGTGGCTGGTCCCTTCGTCGATAACCCGCAGCATCATTTAAGCCTTTTGCAACGGTCGCACGCGTACCCTTCAATTTCGCAACAAACCGTGTTGGCGGTCACACACGCATCGCATTGCCGGATCTGGAACGACTGCATATACTACGAATTAATTAGGCACAATGGATATACGAGTCCATGAGATATTACTTACCCCCAGAAGCTTTCCCTTCAGTCCCGTGTCCCCATTCCTGCTTGCGTTCGAAAAGTCATCCCCACTATTGTACTCCCTGTGAACAGTTTTGTTGTCCCGGTTGACCCTTTTATCCTGGTTGACCTTTTTGTTTTTGATCATGTTAAGTACTTGGAGTTTTTCGTATTTTCGTAGTTGTTGGTCAGACCAGGTGCCCTCCTCGTCCTCGCTTCCATGATTGCTGGTTTGTCTGGTCTCCTCCCGGTCCCTTTCCGCAGCTGCATCAGCCTCCCTTTTTGCTGCCTCTGCTGCCTTCGCCCTTTCCGCCTCCTCGACCCACTTCTCCACCTCCGCCCTCCTATTTATCTCCTCCTCGTACTGACGCAAATCCTCTGCCCATTTCTGCTTGAGCTCCGCCGCCTCCTCGACCCATTGTTTCCTTGCTTTCTCCTCCTCCTTTTCCTCCTGCAACCGTGACGCTTCCTCGACTTCCCGACGCACCACCGCTTCCTGCTCCTGCTTCTTGTATTCCTCCCAGCTCCACAACCACTCCTCAACCTCCACCACCATCTCTCCACCCCTTGAGAAGTCCCTTGGTTCCATCACGTCAATTCCGTTGTCCCGGATTTCCATCAATATTCCCCTGTAGTTCTGCTGCCGGGTATCATTAGTTCGTGCCGTTTACAGGAACGGGATCTCTTACCATGGCCTGTCATCATCTCACCACCCATTGCCATGCCTCGTTCTTGAATCCATCGTGTACAATATCGATTCTGGCCACGTCGACTTCTAGTAACTCAGCTATGGCGTTCTTGAAGTCTTGCCACATTTCCGCATTGAGAGTGTTGAGGAAGTTGTCATATTCCGTCAACATCTGGCATTGGTGTTGGTGTTTGTTGGTGTTGGGCTTGTTGAGGTTGTTGTCGAGATTGTTGAAGTCACGTTGAAAAGTTTTCTTGTTTGTATTTGTTGCCCCATCACGTGACCATTATTCCCTTGTCCAGCTGTCTCGCCCATACTATTTTGGTAGCTCCGGATCGCCCCTCCCGACGCTTCGATACCCACCAGCTTTGACTCTGCTCACGTTGTACTCCCATTTCTGCCTGTTTTTGACATCGTTTCCGCTCTTTTCTTCCCACGACCCCAGGATCTTCATTACTTCGTATGGATCGACCAGGGATGATCTCAATCTGAGTCCTGACTGGATGTAGAGGCTCCGGATTGTGTGGATCTGTTTCCCCTTCATATCTCACTCCGTTCCCATCCATTCCCATTCCCATATCGTCGATTCCGTTTGATTCAGCTCATTCCTATCGATTCCGCTCCAGATTCCGCCTCCGGAATTGTTCCTACATGCAATGAAATGTCCCTAACAACCCGGAATCAGTACGTTTCTAGTTATATATCATATATCTTCGTTTCCCGTCTCCTAGTACATAGCATTCCACCTATACTCCACTCCACTCCACCCCTATCATTTACAGCCATCGCACTTACAGCACAGGATCCCTCTCAGTAGAATAAAAGTAGCACATTTATACTACAAACAATATAGAAATACCGATACCCAGAGTCCCATATAGAATCCTCTTATCATCCCGTCTCATTGATACTTGCCTTTGTCCTTTCCCATACTCTCCCTCAGAGTCCAGAACCCCTGGATTCGGGTTGGATTGACTAGACCTTTCTAAAAGAAACTAAATTCCTCTGATCACTTCTTAGCTGATCACCACTTTCCGTGGATTCCCATTCCGGGTCTACAACAGAACTCGCCATCACAATGTGGCCTGGCGCTTTGATGCTCAACGAGGGTCACAGCTGCATAGTTTGGGTCGACAAGGGTGAATGCTGGGCCCTAGGGAACTGAACAAAGGGTGCTGGGGTGACGTGAGAGCCTGGAGTATGAATAAAAAAAGTGTCCGTTGCTCTGCAGTGGGTGGTGAGGCCGAAAAAAGTCGTTTTCACGAGAAAAGCAGTAAGGGAGGTCAAAAAAAAGGCAGAAAGTGACAAGAAAAGAATCCGCAAGTCAAATCACACTCTCATCACCACGTGGAGAGGTCCCAAGGGACCTCTCAGGGTGCTCACGCCGAAATCGTGTGGAACAGAGTCGATATCGAAGGATGAGACTGACTACTACATCAGGAAGCCTACTGACTAAGGTCAACCATGGGAACTGGGCACATGACAGCCCAGGCACATCTACTACAGTGTAACAATATAACACTATAATGTGAGGGAATTTAATGATGAGAAGCCTTCGCACTTTGCGAGACTCCCCAGAAGCATCAGTCACAAAGGCAATCACAGTTACACCCCATTTACTCTCTGCAAGTTCAATCACCTCAACCATGAGCTGCAACAGGTTTTCGGCCATTTTTCACTCCCCAGATGCATTGTGGACATGCAGTGTATGGATCTTTCCACAGGATGCATCAGTTTCCAGGGGTGAGAGATGACAAAGTGCTTACCTTGTGATTTGCACTCATCATGAATGCAATGAGATGGTGATGGTTTTCTCCGGTCCAACCATCTGCTTGAAGAGTCGCCAAATGACCTCTTGCTCGTTTAATAGCATCTTCTCGAAGGTGGATAACAGCTTGAGGGAGAAGCCATCCAGTAAGAACCTTCCGAGAAGGTGATATAACCCATGAGAGGGGAAGTCCTGCGGAAGCTGTGAGGTGAGCAATGCACTCTTCAAAATGTGGCTGGTTAAATGGTGGGAATATGCAGGTGAGTTGTGATGATGCTTTACGCTTAACAAGGTGAGGCTGTGATTGTGCAGGTGTTAGCAAGCCAGACTCCGAAACAGCTGGACTTGTAGCTCTTGACAGTCCTGCATCCAAAAAGGTTCCAAGGTATGGGGAAGGTAATGGTGAACATTGCGCCGAGGTGGGAGTGCTTCAGAGGGGATAGTAATTACTTGTTCCAGGTCCAGTTGACGAGCTCGCAGCTGGATCTCAAGGGAATGGTGGATTTAACAACATTGGGCTAGGTGCAAATCCAGAAGGGCCCAGATGAAAATTGGGAGGAGGAGGCATGTTTGTTGGTTGGTAGGAGTGAGTGCTTATAGGTTGGGGGGACTCTTCACTTCGCTCTTGTTCAGCTTGTAACTTGACTTCGGGAGGCTGGTATGTGCAGGATCTGAGATGTATGATAAGAGTCCCAGCTCATGCTGGAAGCCAACCTCTCCGCTGGTCTTTAGCACATTTTTGCATCCACACTTCAAATTCAATACAGGTTATTAAAAGCCTGCATAATGAGTGGAAGAGATGTACGAAAAGACTCAATTCCTTCTAAGGGCTGTAACTCTTGTCGCAATCCTGTTGAGATCTCCATTTGCTGCTCCTGCAAGACCTCAGCCTTGTGGTGGCGAAAGCACTGCTTACAGTATACCCTAGCCAATGAATGTCCAGATGAAAACCATGCCTCTGGATCCTTTGGACGAATGTCCAATCGAGGATGGTCATGGAAGTAATCTCGCCACCACTTTCTTGCTCTGGAACTCATTGTGTGAAGAGGGGGGGAAGTGGTGTCCTTCTGGACCAAGGAGCTTTATCAAGATCTGATAATCATCAAGTTTCAGTGACTGACTGAGCACCTTATCAAAGGTGCCGATCATGCTGATGTGCCAAAAGAGGCAATCAGGCAAATGTATGGTTGCTTATGTACAAATGTTGGTAATATGTTTGGCAACATGTTGTGTGTTGCCAACACTAACTTCAGCATTATTGCGCCAACAGCCCAACACTGCCTGGATATACCAGCACCGCCATTGATCATTAATCGACGATTCTTGATATCTAGGTTGCTGATCTTCCTTGTAGATGGCTCCTCTCCCATCCACCTTTGACCTTTCCATTGGATTCCGTCCCCAATCCTGAGAGGTCCCTCGGGACCACTCCATCGTGGTGATGAGAACGCAATTCGAGCCACGCCACTGGAGACCACAACATTCCACTCACACAGACCCTTTTTGAGTACAGCAACAGAGATTTTCAAGCACAGAGTACCCCCCCGAGAGCCCACCCGCGCGATTCCACACAGCACACCCATGCAAAACACTACAGAAAACAATCTCCGATGGCCCCAGCATTACGTCTGCATTATTCTACATGCCCCACAACCATCCTCACCACCTTTCATACTTCCTCACCATTCCACACAGCCACTTCGCGCAGCCACGTCACCAGCTTTGCCCACCAGAAATCTGACCACCCATGCGCACCCACAGCACCCCACGCTCCTTAGACGACCCCCACGAGGCTGCCGAGCTGGACAGTGCATCCAACAACGCCGTCATGCAGCAAGACGCGCCCTCGACATCATCGTCCCCATTTTCGACCTACCATTTTTCATTCGGACGCCCACAGGTTCACTACTGAATACACAGACGCTTGAGACCCCCCCGCATCCGTACAGCAGCTCTACCCACCCCATATTCACCTGCGCCGTCCTCACCAACACCGTTATCACGCCTACCCATTCGTTGCCGCGTTGCCCAACTGCCACGTCACCACATCGACTCGCGCTTCTGGCACACGCCAGCACCCATTTCCTCGACCCCATTGGCATGGCACAACACGCCCATGCTGGATCCCTCGCGTCTGCAGTACCAATACAACCCCAACGGCCTATACACACGCAAACGATGCGTCCGGCCCCACCCAGCATAACCAAACGACGAACCGGACATACACGCACCTGCGAGCCCCACGCCGACTCATTTTACGGCCCCGCACGCCCATTTCCAACACGATCGACCTTGACCGTGCAAGCTCCAGGCAGAAAAACCAGCCCAATGCCATCAGCACATCCCACCCCTCCATATTCCCATTTACACACACGTGGCCCCACATCCCAATCCTCCATGTGTCTACACAACACCCCAACAACCTACCCACGCAATACGACAATCCCCAACCGCGTGCCCAACGACCCGAACCCATCCACCCCCGCCCCCACAGCCATGGCCCCACCCCTGCGACCTACCACAACGGCCGTACCCCAAACGGATGCGTTCATGGCCCTGCCCACATATCGTATGGCAGCCCCACGTTCCCTCGTGTTGACTCACGCCCAATGACCCACCCACCAACTCCACGCCGTCTCGTTCTGCCCCCTTTTCCACATTCCACTACGTCTTTTTTTCACAATGACCTACCCTTGTTAGATCCATCTGGAGTAGACTAGTCTACACCTTCTCCTTTTGTGCTTTTCTTTGTGCTCTTCCTGTTCTCCCTGTGTTCCCTTTCTGTTGTCTTCCAGTCCTTCAGTTTCTTTCTTTTTTTGTTTCACTTGTCTCTTGCTAGCGACGAGGGCATCGCTATGAGAGAGAGGGGCACTTGTAGTAGTGGTGCCTGGCAGGTCACGTGACCACACCCTTAGTCAGTAGTCGTTCCTGATGTGGTAGACAGTTCTCTATCCCATCCACCTTTGACCTTTCCATTGGATTCCGTCCCCGATCCCGAGAGGTCCCTCGGGACCACTCCAACGTGCAAATGCAAATGCCATCCAAACCACCACCACCCAACACCATCCACCAAGGTTACCACCACCAATGCGAACAGCAGCAGCAATGGCAACAGCAGCAGCAATTGCCACACACCACAACAGGAGCGGGAACAGGAGGGACTTCAGCTGCAACACCCCATCTCCCCACGTTCAGGCACCAGCTGCCAGCACCCACACCCAATGACATGGACGAGTGACAAACGGTGGCACACAGGAGGATGATGGGGATGGTGGGGTGGAGCCGTGACAGCAGAACGAGGAGGGTGAACACGAAGGATGGGCAGGGCAGGGCAAAGTACCCCACCCTCCGTTTATTTTATTTTAATAATATTACTGTAATACATGGGTCATCAGGTAACCCATGACTCGTCTCATACCCATCCAACCTGCCAGCTAGCCAAATGGGTCTGCCACCTGACCCGTACCTGCAATCTGGGTATGGGTATTTGTCCGATCAGGTATGGGTCCATGGGAAATACCTGGGGGTTACCCATGCAGATGCCTACATGGCCCTGGGAGGAATGATGGTAAAATGTCCATGTTTCATGATCTTTTCTTACCAAAAATCTTTGCTTTACACAGTTGTTGAACACATTTCATGAGTGGGCCACTGGTGTACACCAGGAGATCAAATTTTCAAAAGAAATTTACCAGGCTGTATACAACGCCTACAGGGTGGAACTCAATGACTTTATGGCAAGTGAATATTACATGTATTTCCTGGACATCGTGGGTCAGAATATTGCTCAGAATGGCCGGTAAGTCAATATTTCAGCTGCATAGTTCTCTTATCATTAAAAATGCTTTACAGAGATGCTTTGCAAACTACTCCAGCTGTAGAGAGTGGTAATGTGCAGCAGTCAAATATTGACTATTCTATACAACTCCCCTCTCATCTTCAACATCACACTGATGGATTGACAAATGCAGAGTGCTTCACCCCCAGCCACCATACCTCCTTTACAGTCTCGCAACCTGTTGCCGGTCCCAGCCATCATACCTACATGGTCCTACAACCTGCTGCCAGCGGATTGACAGATGACTTCTCTGCTTACCATCATACCTCCTTCGCAGTCCCACAACCTGTCACTGGTTACAGCCACCGTACCTTTGCAATCTCACCACAACCTGCTGCTGGACCCAGCTACATCCACCCAACTCTCCCAGGCCCTAGCAGCCACCAAGACTTGACCACAGCCAACTTGAGGGAGCACACTGCACTGCCTCTCAATCTATCACCTGAGGCTTCTTCTGGTACATCCAATATTTTCATCGTTATATAAAAGAAAAGCCAAAATAATTATATTGATCTACTAGGCTAAATGACCTATGACCATGTCCTTCGTTGTTCTCGTTCTCGTGCTCCTCATCCCAGTCCTGTGTGGTCATTGTGGCAGTCCTTGTTCTCATCACCTGTTGATGTCCCTGTTGTAGCATCTTGCCCTCATTCCTGTTGGCTTTGTGGGTGTGGGAGTGGGTATGGCCATGGGCATAGTTAGAATGTCATCAGTAAAAAAATCAATGAAACATAAATAAAAAACTCAGATGCTTGGGCACACAACCATTCACCGCTGCTGTTGCTAGTAGCTGCTGTTGGCTGTTGTGGCTGCTGTTGTTGGAGCCCTTTCAGCGTAGCTTTCCCATGATACATGGGTCAGCCAAGATAGACAATTCCCACTCCAAGTGGGCCAGCCAAACTCAGCCAACCAATATCTTTCTCCAGGGCAGGTGGCTTGGCCAAGGAGTCCATGTTCTGGTGGACATGAGTTAGCCGAAGCAGAGGGATATATTGGCTGGCCATGGAAACTGGATTGGCTGGCCAGTCTGGGTATTTTGGCAGCCCATAGAATATGGTTTGGCTGACTGCCCTGGGTATTTTGGCTAGCCATGGAACATGGATTGGCTGACCGCTCTGGGCTTTTTGCCTGGCCATGGAACATGGGTTGGCCTACCGCCCTGGGTATTTAGTCTGGCCATGGAACAGTGTTGCCACACATGCAACAGGTGGTTTATATCTGTTCATTCTGGCATCTCTGAACATACGTACCTTACATCTTTGCAATCTTTACACATTACATTTTTGCACTGTTATCCACCACTTGCCATGTTCCAGCAATTTCATACTTGCTCCTCTATGCCTTTGTTCTGGAATTTATCAATATTCACAATTCATCATATTCTACTAACCTACACAATCAAAAGTGGGTTCAGTATAATGTTGTAAACAGATGGTGGGTAGCATTCAATGTCATGAACATCAGCAGCTTCACCAGGTGGCATATCAACAAGAACCGCCGTAAATGCAGCTTTGGAAATTTGCCTGGTACAGCGCCCTACCAAAGATACAAGGGAGCTGTCATTTGCTGCAGTACAAGTGAACATTGAAATGCAGAAATATCATAGTGTACTAGCATCAAGAGAAATTACCTTTCGGAACATTGATGTTGCAACTCAGGATATGACAAAATAAGGTGAATTCTGACCAAATAAAAACAAATGCTCAGGTTGGGGTTTGATTTCTAATTGCAAAGATAGAACAATGTCTACCAAGGGAATAAGTAATCTTAGAGGCAATGTGCAATGTGCAACGCTGCTATTGTATCTTCTGTGTCAGTCATTTTCCCCATGTCATTGAACATGTACAACGCTCATAGAAACACCGTGACATCACACATGTGACATCACGTTTGGACATCCACATGTGACATCATGCATGTGACATCACATGTGATGTCAAGTTTAGGCGTCACATGTGGACCGGACTCCACATCACATGATGGAAAAGCGTCTCTTTTTTCAACCATCACGTGCATCTCCAAACATCAATCCAATATGCCATCTCTTCATCTCCCTGTCCTTTTCACAGTCTCTGGTGGGCACACCTACCACAAATCACCATAAGGTGCCACATCCGTTGAATTTAAATGCAAAGGTTCATGGTAAATCATCATGTTCAGCGTCCTTATCATCACTTACTGTGGTATACCAGTGTTTGTTGCATTCTGACAGATGACAGCTCTGCAACCATGTAACTTTTGGTCGAACGTGATGTTGTCAGTTGCCAGGTGATTGTTAGTCATCAAGAGCCCACCCTTGATGTTCAAGTAATTTTGTAGGCCACAAAACTGAATGAAGAGCAGATATGCGGCTTGATAGTGCATGTGCTCGTGTATCGACATATGGACAAGTCCACATGCATGTTTTTAGGCTGACAGAACAATGGTACTCCACCATTTCCATGAGGTTAGATGTGACTCCAATTGATACTCAGAAATTGTGTCAAAACATCAAATTTATTTTGACAACGAGCATGCATCCTGGACAACAGATATGTATGCAGATTTGCTCAGTTTGCTCACCAGCTCACTGGGTGAAAGTAGCATCGAGTATTTACAGTCAGTATAACAAATTCATAGTATCACAACTAATCTCTACTTCAACAGAAACGATGTTGACACCAATGGCCAATTTTTGCAGTTAAATGAGAGGCCAGATGTGGTCATGTACATAACATAGCCATTGCCAGGCCCATCACTCACCTCAGGTGTTCTAGGGTGAAAACACATGTACCATTGCAAAATACTCAGAGCAGGGTGCGGTTCCGTGGATTTCATATCAATGGTTGGAAAGGATTGGCTAGATAACGAACTGATTAATTTCAGTACCCAGTAAGTATATTTCAACCATCCAGTGCAGTAGCTTATTCCCTGTTTCAGCTACGCTCTGCAGAAAGCAGCAATCCATCAGCTAGATTTGCTGGAAAACATACACATATTTATTACTTTTTTCATGGAGAAATTGAGGTACACATTGCTTGGTGGTTCATATAACTTAATTTCCTCTGAATCTGGACACAGGAAGAACAGTGTGAAGAGTTTGAAGAGGTGGACGAAGGCAATCGACATATTTTCGCTCCGATACTTGGTCTTTCCTGTTCCCACTGGGTGAGTGCAGACAGCTTTCGTGAAGGCAACATCTCACCTCACCATCAGTGACCACTGGTATTTGATTATCGTGACAAATCCTGGTGCATGTTTGTCAGAAAATCCTCCTGATGGACTGGACATGTAATTATCCATTTTAGCTTTGCCTTGAACTTACTTATCTTCGATTAGTGTAACATTTGTTCTCCATTCACTGCCCCCAGCGAACCATCATAAAGATATATCCCTGGTGCATGCGTGGCTGGCCGGCATTGCGATGAACACCAGACAGGTGAAAAAGCTGGCACATATCAAGAGAGTCACCCCCACAGTGAACAATGTCTAACATCAGTGTTGCGACTGAATTGAAGCTTTCTTTTCAGGTACCTGGACAGCCGAATTTTGACAATTGTGGCATCTACATGCTGCGTTTCCTTTGAATCTTCTTAGAAAACCTAATGGAAATGATGGACATCATGCTGGGTGACAAGAGTACCATCAAAGCTGCCAAAGATCCATGGCAAGACTGGCGAATACCCACGCTCCATCGGGAACTCCAGGGGGCCTTGCGCAGGCAAGCTGTTCGCAATTGCCTTCAGGGGGATGTGCTGGACAGGGTTGTAGTGGAAGGAAAGGAGGGTTCATCCAGTGATGTTAAATT
This sequence comes from Hygrocybe punicea, assembly GCA_963556145.1. NCBI lineage: Eukaryota > Fungi > Basidiomycota > Agaricomycetes > Agaricales > Hygrophoraceae > Hygrocybe > Hygrocybe punicea. The sequence continues at coordinate 4,143,024 of OY744472.1, read as the reverse complement.
GGTCCGAGGTTGGTTTGAGGCCCCAATGACGGTATCAGATTCTGACAGTTCATCGGATTTGTAACCTTGTCCTGTACTGAAATGTATTTGTATGTCAAGGCATGTAATTTATGTCATATTTATTATTCGCCATGTGTTTTGCCTCGTGCATTGGTCTTTATAATGTGTGTCATTTGCTCACTTTTCCCACACTCATCCAACTATTGTTCATCCATGCCGAAATCAAAAGTCATTTCCAGGTCAGGAAAAAAAAAGGAATTTGCCAGAGAGGTTGAATTTGTGGTGGTGGCAAAGAAATGAGGTGGAAAGACAGTCAAGGCTCATCCAGTCATTCATCAGCCAAGTCCTATAAAACAATCACAAAGGAGTGAAGATCCTCCTGTGCCCTCAACGTCATTTGTGGAAGAGGAGGAGCTAGTGTTGCCACAGCTAAGCTAGCCTAGCCGTGGCTAAATTAGCTGCAGCTAAAGCTAAGCTAATTCATGAAAAATGCCTTAGCCTTAGCCACTAGCCAAGTACTAGCTGCAGCTATGGCTAAGCTAAAGTCAGCTAAGCTAATGACTATTAGTCAGGTATGATATCCTTTTTAGGTATTTCTAGGCTGTTCTGAGATGATATTATTTTTATCTTCCCTTAGCTTTAGCTACAGCTACGCTAACTTTCTGAAATACTTTAGCCTTAGCCATTAGCTGGAGATTAGCCATTAGCTTAGCTGGCATCAGCTAAGCTAAAATCAGCTAAGCTAATGGCTAGTAGCCAGCTATTAGCCTTAGCTGTGGCAACACTAGGAGGAGCCTCTGACAAGGAGACACCGAAATAAGAGTGGAAAGGTTGACACAACTATTATCTGTTCGACTTGATTTTGATTGCAATGTCAATTAGACACAGAATGATGAAATGGAAGCCTGGAAAGTGATTCACAAGCAATACCTCTCCGAACTCTTATCATCTGAGGCCCCACATGCCAGAAATGTCTCATGGCTGATATGTCTATTCATTGCTCTGATTGCTATGGTTGTCCTTCATTCTGCCAGTGTTGTTGTTTGCAGACACACAAGCATAATCCATTCCACAGAATTGACATCTGGAATGGCAAATGTTTCTTGAAACATGACCTTAATACAATTGGCCTGGTCATGTGTCTTGGCCATGGTGGAGGCGATTGTCTGTCATACAGACATGATGGATGGGAGCCATCTGTCAAAGATACATCTCTGAGGGATATTTTAATGTCTGGCCTGGATGAGGAGGACAATTCGGAACCAGAATTGGGTGTTCACACTGAGGAAGATATCCTCACTGTCACTCATACAAATGGAATTTACCAATGTCGAATCCGATGGTGCTCCTGCCCAGATGCCCCCACTCGAGACATTCAACTACTTCAAATGCATTTGTATCCTGCAATGGCAAAAAGGCCATTGTCAGCCTTCACTTTCCAGCTCCTGGATGATTTCTACATTGATTCGATGGAGTGCAAAACCTCTGCAAACAACTTTTATAACAAGTTAAGGAGACTGTCTTGCAACACATTTCCAGATACATTGCCGGTTCATGATATACTTCTTCTTTGGTTACACAGTCCATACAGAACGAAGTACTGAGTTATGTTGTTCAGGATTGTTATCGTGAACTAATGAGGGTCTCAAGACAGTGGCAGTACTTGAACCTCAAGAAACGATTTGGCTTTGGGCATGATACTGAGAGGGAGCCTGGTAATGACAATCTGGCATTGTTTTGCCCTGCATGTCCCCAGCTGGAGATAAATTTTCCGCAGAACTGGACGGATAGACCTCATCAGTGGGTCACTCTGATCAGTTTTCATGTAGTTCCTCACCAAACACAAAAACAGGTGGCTTTACAGGCCCAGCATCGTCGTCAATGGGAATTTCAAAGTTGAGCAGATTAACATGCAGAAGCCTGATGACGATGTTGGGCTTATTGATGGACAAGGCTATATGGTTGAGGATGCACCTTATCATGCTCATCTGGCAGCTTCCCTGGAGTCCAAAGAGGTATTTATCGAATTGTGAATTTCGTGAATGCTAAATCAATGATCCTGTATCAGAGGTCACAGTGCTCCAATCACAAGGCTGTCAACCAAGCAAACACCAATCGTCATAACTTATATGCTACTGGAATTGGTGCATGTGCTTGTGCGAAGCATGGTTGCTTTGTACCGCACAGTGTCATCGACTTCCAGAAGGGTGAACAGTCAGTCATGTGCTTTCAGCTATGAATTGTCACAAATTTATTAAACAGCCTGCACCAGATATGCAATGCTCTCAATAGGCTGTGCCACAGTGGTATCAAGGAAGCACTGGTGGAATATGATATCGTCTGCAGTTGGCTCATCAATTTTGCTAAAAGGGTTTCCAATTCTGACCACCTCACTCTCCCCGAGGTGATCGAGATCATTGGTGCTGTGGGCAAGTTTCATCTTGGTGCACATGTTGCCAAGTGTTTTGCCCTATTCAGTCTCAACTTCATTCATGGGGCCAGTCAGCTGGATGGCAAAATTTTGGAGACACTCTGGGCTATCATCAACAAGATTGCCAGTTTTATTCGTTTCATGTCAAAATCCCAATGAGTGAGATCCTGGATGACCTTATGAGGGATTTGAATTGGAAGAGGTTGGTAGGAATGGGTACATGATTCACAGGCATGTCATCAATACAAATCATCACCATAGCTGTCCCACAGTTTGGTCTTTGTTGAAAAGGTATGATAAAGCAGTAGATGGAATGCAGGAAATGAAGGCACCCTTTGAGGAGCTTTCTGAAACTGTTGATGAGCAAGTGCTGTCGCAGTGGAAGGAAGAAGAAACAAGGGCAATGGATTTCCATGGTGACTATTTGAGGGTATTCAACGTCAGAATGGAGAAAGGTTTGTCTTGTAAAGTGTGGGTAATTTGGACATGGTAATGATGTTTCACCAGCACCATCGTGCATTGGTCAGTCTAGGGGGGAGTGCAGACATTTTGGATCGTTTCAAAGTGCTGAGGCAGGAGGGATATGAAGGTGCTTTACCTGACCACATTGATGCTGATACACGCTCTGTTATGCTTCGCAACTTTCAGCAATGGAAGGGAATTCACTATGTTCCTGCCAAAACTGATAATGCCATTAAATGGTCACCCACTGATCCACTAATATTGGCTCATACAATCCCTGATAGCCCATGGCAATTGGTTGAAAAAGGTAAAGGAAAACAGAAAGCAGCTGTAATTGCAACTTCATTTGTTCCAGCAAAAGGCTCAGTTGCTATTGGTTCAACCCAAAAACATTCACTTGACACAAATAATGAACCAGCAGCTAAAAGGCCTCGGATCACAAAGACCATGTCAACAAAGGATCCACAAGCAAGCAACAGGTTATTAACTCGGACTGATCTGGGATAGAAATGACTACAGCTGTGCATATGACTCATTGTTGGTGATTTTATTCAATCTGTGGAAAGACAATCATGCAGAGTGGTCTACAGTATTCAGAAGCATGAATGATCATTTGACCACATTGTCTCATGGTTTTCCACAGGTGTTGCACAAAAATGTGGCATTTGAACAGCTAAGAGATCACCTTAGAATTACACTGCATAACATGAATCCTACAGACTTTCCTAGAGGAACAATGGGTATCAGTGTTGCAAATCTGGCTATGGAGTTGTTTAAAGTCAATGACATTGTAGCCTCTTCTCAACATGAATGTTCTCAATGTAACTTTGCAGAAGAACCCATTGATGACAGACTAGGCTATGTGTTACATGCTGATGACACCATTAAAGAGTCTACCATGAATTGGGTTCATACCTTGTCACAGAAAACCAATAGAAGATGTCCTGATTGCAACAGCAGAATGACTCAAGTTGTATTTTATAATGAAGCACCACACATTCTTGTTCTAGAGTATCCATTCAAAAATATTGAAACCAGTCATAGACTAAAATTTGTTTCAGAGACTGGCACAAAGACATTAGCACTTGGAGGCATTGTATATCATGGTCAATATCATTTCACCTCATGTATTATTACTGCACAGAAACAAGTATGGTATCATGATGGAATGATTACAGGCAACTCTTGTTCCAGAGACACTGTCCTTATACAACTTTCAGACCATGATATCAGACACTGTAAAAAGAGAAACCTTGTACTAGCTATTTATGCTCAGAGTCTTTGAGCATCCTCCTTGAGGTCAAGCATGGCTTTCTGCATGTGGTAATCTGTTGTGTAGCATTCAAGGTCATCGAAAAGTAGGGTTGGGCAAATGTGAGTTAATTTTCACCACACTGTTTGGGGGGCAGTTGTGTTTGGCAGTTGACCTGTTGCTCCCTGAGCAATTGCTTCATGCTGAGAATGTTGCATGATGGTGCAACACAGGGGAGATGGCAGGTAGAGAGGAGGTTGATGAAGACTCAAGACATTCTATGTAGATTTCTTTTATGCTAATTTAGATGTTGCAGAGGTGGGAGGTGGGCTTATTAGATAAATATGCAATATGAAACACATGCTATGTATCTTATGCCATATGTGACATGCTTTATGCAATTATCTTCATTCAGCTAAGGGGAAAAAAGAACTCGTTCATGCCATGCGCAGCACTGGCCCACTAAACAAGTCTATTGGTTAACCGGTGTCCAGCCCATAGCTTATTTACTCTGTCTGCCCTTTATTTTTCACCATCCTTTTGTACTATGGAATTGTTCGTATCTACTGGTGCGCCCCGCACTATCTGGCAGTGGCCCAATCCGACGATACTCCCATGTGACCTGATTGGCATGCACAGACCACTATCGAGGCCAAAAAACTCAGAGTCCCCTTGACGGTTCAAATTTTCAAATCTCAAGTCTCCTTACCCAATGTGGCTTCAAAAGGTTCATTTCCATGTCTCGTGCAATGATGGAGCTATCGATGAGTGTCTTCTGTAGTCCAAGATCGACCCAGGCAGTGGACGTGTCACCCCACCAGCACCTGAAAATCTTCTGTTGAGTCAGTAGCTCTACCTATGAATCCTTGATTGAATTTTTGCCTCCTCCATTGGCATTGTATTTTATACCAGGGTCTCCATTTGCGCCCAAGAGACCTCCTATGATTTGGGAGAATTTGGAGGGTGTCAACCCTCATCGACCCATGGATCTGTGCTACACACGCATGGATTTATTGGATTTATTTAGTGTTGCCGAAGTTCAGTTCGGTCCGGTTCCGACCCTTTTTGGTGGAACCGCGAACTGAACTTCGGGTCCGGTTTGGCGCATGGCCAAACCTGGACCCGGATGGCATTGAACCGTTTCTCCGCGTTCGGTCTGGGTTCAGACCGCGTCTGAACCCCGGACCGAGGTGGGCTCACCCCATGAGCTCCATTCTCCTTGCGAATGGCAGGCACGTATCAATCGATACGGCGCTACACTTCGCGAGGTAGTTGGGCTGCGGGGGAGCTGTCCGGCGCTGCTGCTGCCGCCGCTGTCACTGCTGCCGTTGCTGCCGCTGCCGGCGCTGCTGCTGCTGCCGTCGCTGTTGCTGCTGCCGGCGCTGCTGCTGCTGCCGTCGCTGTTGCTGCTGCCGGCGCTGCTGCTGCTGCCGTCGCCATTGCTGCTGCCACTGCTGCTGCTGCTGTCGTGGCCGTTGCTGCTGCCGCTGTTGCTGCTGTTGCTGTTGCTGCTGCTGCCGGCATTGCTGCTGCTGCTGGCTGTCATAGTTGTGGTTGCCGTTGTTGTTGCCGCCGCTGGTGGTGATGTTGGATGGCTTTGGCTGTTGCCGCTGCCGCTGCTGCTGCTGCTGCTGCTGCTGTTGCTGCCGGCGCTGCTGCTTCCGCTGTTGCTGCTACTGCTGGCCGTTGCCATTGTCGTTGCCTGGTTGCCGTTGCCATTGCCGCCGCTGGTGGTGGTGGTGGTGGTGTTGCGGCTGCCCCGCGTCCGTTGGCATTGCGTTGGCGTTGGCATTCATCTTGTGCCAATGTGGTTGCGATGTGGTCGCAGTCGAGTTGCCTGCCGCAAATAACATTAGTAAAGTTAAGAAAAAAATGGAAACTTACCTTTGAACACAACACAATTTGTGTTGTGTTCAACCCGCGTTGAAGTTGCTGTGTTGCGTGAAAGGTCACGGCCGGTCACATGATGCCGTTTAACACGAAATAGTAAGTAAAGAAATACAAAAAACAAATGAAATCAATACCTTAAAAATATCCGCGTTCGCGGTTTGAACGCGGTTTGGAGCCGTTCAGGGAATCCGGCAGGCCTCGAAACCCAGAACTGAACCCGCAGTCCGGTTCAGCACTTGGCTGAACTTAGACCGAACTTAGGGTTCGGTTCGGGGTTTGAACCGGGTTCGGCTAGGTTTGGAACCGAACTACGGCAACACTAAATAATACAATGCGCATTGCAAACTTAGCTAAATGCCATATAATGGAAATTCGGCTTTTGTTATATTTTCAATGATTGAAATGAAGCTTGAGACACTTGTACAGTGGCTTGTCGAACACTGTTCGGCCTGTTCGACAAGGGTGCACTATTCACATTATTAACAATTCTAATAAACTCAGTACATGTACCCACATCCAAGATACATGCAATATATTGTTCGTAAAAGTGTTTGTGCATGAGCAATGCCTCAGACTAAAGCTGGGATACTTGTCGAACAGTTTTCGAACACTGTTCGGCCAGTTCGACAAGTGTGTACTGTTCACATTATTAACAATTCCAACAAACCCAGTACTTCTTAGCTAGTATATTGTAGATACGTGCCATATATTGTTTATACAAGTGTTTGTGCATGAGCAATGCCCCAGACTAAAGCTGGGACACTTGTCAAACAGTTGTCGAACACTGCTCAGCATGTTCAACAAGTGTGCACTGTTTGCATTTAACCATTCCATTGCACTACCAATGCATTCAATAGTTGTACAAAGTTGTCAAACATTTGCGACTTGCAACTGCGATGTAACCATGCTATAACAGTATCTATTCCGAAATTGGCATCTGTGATCTAGGCAGCTGTGATCCGGCTGCCTTATTGAACTTGCTGATTGGGACAACAAATTCTCACACTCAACTCCGCCCAGTCACACGGTTTCATAGTTATTCCCAGGGCTTCAAAATTGTTCCCACAGTTTGGAAATTTTGTTCCCACGGCTTGGCAAATTAGAGTGTGACCCTGAGG
>OY744472.1:3928186-4135671 GCA_963556145.1 Hygrocybe punicea | reverse complement strand
AATGGAAATATCAATTTAATTATTATTTTATCCAAATACATAATTAAATAATACACTGAGACTGGCAGTGGGAGTGGATGTGGTTGTGGATGTGAGTGTGGGTGTGGGTGTGGGAGGAGGGTGTGGGAGTGGCAGCAGGGTGAGGGTGTGGGAGGAGGGGAGGAGGGAAGGGAGGAGGGAAGGGCAGCAGGCAGTGGGAGTGGGAGAGGAAGAGGCAGGAGAAGAGGGTGGACAGGTGGGCTGTACATACTTGTCGCGTTCCCGTCATCCTCGTCATCTTCGTCTTCGATCTGCCATCCTCCTCCCCATTGTTGCCTTTCCCATGGTTACCATCGTCCCCATCCCTGTTGTTGCCGTTGCCGTTGTTCCTGTTCCCATTCCTGTCATCCTCATCACCATCCTCATTGTCCTTGTCCTCTCGTCCTTGTTGTCATTGTCATCTCCATCTCCTTCCCCATCATTGTCCTCATTGTCCCCTGGATTGTTGTTGTGGTCTCCGTCATCCTGTCATGCCATCGCTGTCTGCCTTCATCCCTGTCGCTGTCCCCTGGCTGGTCATCTGTGTCCTCGTGGCTTCTGTCCTCGTTATTGCTGCTGTGGTTGTCTCAGCACTCTGTCCTGGCCATTACTATCTATTACTATGCCAACTAATATTGTTATTTTCATGTAGAACTTTCTCACTGCCATGCAGGGAATGCCCCGCAACATGCACAGCCATGTCATGTCAACGCCCAACTCAAGGGCCGAAACGATGGATGGCAGGCAATGATGATGACAAAGATGATGAGGGCAGGGGCAGCCAACCAGGGAATGATGACAACCATCCAGGGGACGATGAGGACGAGGACGGGGATGGAGATGCGGATGACAACGAGAATGATGACGATGATGATGATGACGGGAATGATGGGAACGGGAACAACAGGGACAGGGACGACAGGGACGAGGATGGCAGAGATGCAGACGAAGACGACAAGGATGAGACGGTGAGACAAAAATGAATATGACAAGGACAAGGACGGCGGGGATGCAGACGATGGGGACAAGGATGGCGGAGACGCAGACGATGAGGACGAGGATGATGGGAACGAGAGAGGTATGTACATCCCACCCCTCCTCCCTCTCCCTCTCCCTCTCCCTCTCCCTCTCCCTCTCCCTCTTCCAATCCATGCTGCCCTTCACACCTCCCTTCCCTCCCCTTCTCCCACACCCTCTCCCTGCTGCCACTGCCACACCCTCCTCCCACACCCTGCTGCCACTGCAACTCCTTCCTCCCACAGCCTCCTCCTACACCCAGACCCAGACCCAGACCCAGAACCTCATCCACATCCACATCCACTCCCACTCCCAGTCCCAATCCCTGTATGATTTATAATAATTATGCATTTTGGATAAAATAATAATTAAATTGAGATTTCCATTCTCAATAAGAGTGAGTGGATAAGTAATGATTCCAATTGAGAGTGGAGTAATATTAAATAAAAAAAGGACAAAATTCCAAGTCAGGTAATTACTGATTGTGGTATAAATGTTCTTTGGGAAGAAGTAGCTCCTGTGAGTGATGAAGCTAAGAGTGAGATATTGTGCATTTTCAAAAGAATAATTTTGTAATGTGGGTATTCCCTGTGCTTTGCATAATTGCATTTCAAATTATATTACATTTGTGTAATGAACAGACTGACACATGTTCTTGACTTTATATCACAGTGTCTGAATAAAGAGCTGTTGTGAGCACTGCCAATGTTGTCAACATTAAATACAAACAGGCAGAGTGATACATGGCACAAGCCTGTGGACCAACATAGGGTCCGGTTGCAGCAAGAGTGGGACACCAGTCAGCCCTATCCAGTGGCCAGAGCTGGCCACAGGTAAACCTGGTGCTGCAGCAAGAGCTGGACCTGGGTCAACCTCTCCCACAGCAATAGCTGGACCCAGGTCCACCCGGTGCTGCAGCAATAGCTGGAACCTGGTAAACCCAATCCTGCAGCAATAGCTGGAAGCTGGTCAACCCAATCCTGCAGCAAGAACTGGACCCAGGTCAACCTACCCTGCAGCAAGAGCTGGGCCTCGGTCATCCCGATCCTGCAGCAGTAGCTGCCACCAGGTCAACCTACCTGGCAGCAAGAGCTGGACCCAGGTCCACCCAGTGCTGCAGCAATAGCTGGAACCTGGTAAACCCAATCCCGCAGCAATAGCTGGAAGCCGGTCAACCCAATCCTGCAGCAATAGCTGGACCCAGATCAACCTGGTGGTGCAGCAATAGCTGGAACCCAGTCAACGCAATCCTGGAGCAAGAGCTGGACCTGGGCAATAGCTGGACTGTGGTCAACCTGATCCTGCAGCAAGAGCTGGAACCTGGTCAACCTAATCCTGCAGCAATAGCTGGACCCAGGTCAACCTACATTCCATGAACAGCTGGCCCTGGGTCAAACCATATATCCAGCAGTACCTGTTCTGGGCTAACCCCTGCATGGCAGAGCTGACAGCAGGTTGACCTACCCAGCAGCCATTTCCCAGCAAGAGCTGTACCTAGGTCAACCTACCCCCATACAGTTCTACAGCAAGAGCTGTAATTTGGGTCAACCTACCCCCACAGCAGTCACTGCGCTATGTGTACCTACCAATCACAGCTCTATCTGTGATTGGGTTAACCAAAATGACTGGGTCTACTGTACGAGGAAGGTGATACTACTGTCATGCCAGTGTCTAAATTTGACCCAAATGTTATCCCTTCTCCCAATGTTGACCTGCCTCTCATGGCTGACATCCCGGTCCATCCTACCACAGCCCAGAATACCATTTTGGCTCCTGACTTCCACAGTTCTGGTATGGACATGTGTTTTACACCTGGTCCTGGGATGCTAGATGAAGAACCAATTAGCGTGTATGGTCCACTCCACATTCCTTTTCTCAATCCTTCATCTTTTCCAAGCCAGAACAATCCATCTATGCTTGATTCATCATTCTTTAATTCATTCCAACTTCCCACTCTTCCTAGTCCTCTGTCAATGTTCTTGAATCAGAACAACACATTTGTTGGTCAAAACAGCATGTTTGACTCATTTCCATCAACTCATCCCACCAATCAAGCTCTGGATCTGTTTGGATCAGCTGGGTTGACAATGACAATTTTAGTTCCTTCCGTGGATCCTCTTTTGTACTCTCGATCATCTGGCAATATCCTATGATCAATGACCAGAAGAACTGCTTCCAATCTCTCAACAGTAGGGACTCAGTCTGCACCTGCCTCAACCCACTCATCTGTGATGGCTGAAGAATTATTAAGATGCCTCTCATCGACAATCATGACTGTGAGCAGTCAAATTACTTCACCAATATAAGTGAACTTAGACATCCACCTAGACTGGATCTAATACCGATCTACTCTCACAGCACCAAGCCCACCATCCTCCGGCCCACCTACCAACCTTAGAAGATTTGTCAGCTTATTCCACAGGCCCTGAAAACATGGATGCAAGCAGCACATCAGCTATCAGTAGCTATCAGAGTGGCGGTACAGCTATCTTTACCTCCAGGGGTTCACTAGTCCAACATATGGGTAGTGATGGTCTCCTTTGCCAGGTCCATACTCGTGTTCGGCAGAAGAAGGATGAGCTACCACCCTGTCAATCGATAGCCTCAAGCTTGCCTGACGATGAGGCCAATATTGAACATGCGGGTTATGTACTTGCAGCGGATATAGCTGTCATTGAGGCTTACCTCGGTGATCATGACAATAGCCAGAGGCAATCCCTGATCACACAACCTCTTAGTCAAGCAAATACATGTGCATCACAACAAGGCTTACCCAGTATGTGTCCATGTCATCTCATTGATTGTACTCATGAATATCTTATAGCTATGGTGGCTACCAAGGCAAATAAAGCAAAGGTAATAGATCCCAATGCTACCTAACAAACAACTAATATATATCACAGATCTGGAAAGCCGCAATGTCAGTTTGGTCACATCTGAAAAAGGTGGCATGGGAATGGGTCCAATTTTACATCAACTTCACAATGCCTGGAGCCACCGAGGAAGAAAAAAGGAAGAGTATTGCTAATCAGGTTAATGCCCAAATTACAGGCAATGCCTTTCTCCATTTTGGTCTCAACTCTGAGGTAAATGTAAATGCTTCTATCACTACATTCTGAATATTTTTAATAGGCCCATAAGGCATACTGGAACCATCCAGATTTTCTATGATACCTGCAGAGGTCCTTTTTTGAGATGTCTAACAGTCTGGCCTGACGGTACACCAGTTCTTTCGTACCTAAGTTCCCTATTAATGCCATGGCCCTAGGCATATGCAGGGGTTTTTCAACCCATGGTAAACCTGCGGGTAGCTGTGACTGAACCATGACTTCCTGTCACAACCACCCAACACAGCAACACGAGCAGAGTGGTTTGCGATTGTGAACCGTTCTGCTCAAGGTAAGTCTCTTTTTTCATTGAAAATTTATACATTTACTTATTAAAACTGTTTTAGTGCAAAGTTGCGGTGCTAGGCTACAGCCAGTCAACACCAACACCGCCATGCAACACCATCTACACCAATGCCACCACCACCAACCTCGATCGGAAACAGCAGTACCAACAGCAATGGCAATGACAGCACCAACACCAATGCCAATGCCATCCAATGTGCAAATGCAAATGCTGTAGTAGTAGTGGTGCCTGGCAGGTCACATGACCACACCCTTAGTCAGTAGTCATTCCTGATGTGGTAGACAGTTCTCTATCATCATTACACACACATCAGAAGTTTCAACACTTAGTCAGGATCTAAAGTTATTTCTAAAGTTAGCGGCAAAATATAATCTTTAGATTTTCATTTAGGCCAAGTCTAAATATTGAATTTAAGTCACTGATAAAGGATTGTCTAAATTAATAATAAAAATTCATCTTTAGATTAGTCCTGCAATCAAAATAATTATCAGTGCTAAATTGTGAAGGGAAGGTGTATTTTAGTTTCGAGTTTAATAACATTTGCTAGTCCAAATTTAGGCATCACTTAAAGGTAGGCCAGAATTAGAACTTGTGGTAGGGGGTCAAAATAATAAATTTAATGGATATCAAAATATATGATTTCGGCAGTTATCAAAATTCAAAATTTTCTGTCAGAACTAAAGTTATTGCACGCTCGTCGCCCGCCCATTGCCCGCCCATTGCCCGCCCATCACCCAGCCATTGCCCAACCGTCGCCCACTCACTATTGCCAATATGGGGCCACAAATGCCTGTGGGTAGGATTACAGGTTGTTAGGGATGAGGCGGCGGATCTGACACCAGAACAGAGTCAGGTACATGCTAAAGCGGTGGGATTGCTGTTCAGGGTTAGAAGTGACAAGGATGGCGGACCTTCTGCCCATGAGCTTGATCCCCTTGCCCTGCTCCTCTCGAGCAACACACCTCCCTTTACAGGTAGCTTTTAGCGTACCCAGATGCGACGGAAGAGTGATTAGCGTGTATCTCAATATAGCAATGGGTGGAGGAGGGAGCACTGGCTGACCAATGCTGAGCGTCTCCTCTGGAAGCCCAAGTGTTACGCTATTACCAAGGCCTGGGCTGTCACACTGTGCACGATTTACAACGGTAGATTTTGCCAGGCCTCTCAGAGTGACGTCAGGCAGATGACTCAGGGGGATCTGCTTAACGGCACAGGTGAGGAAGGAGAGCAGATGGTGACAATGGGAGTGACCTGACCCATGAGATCAGGCAAACGATGGGATCACGATCAGGGGCGACCGAGTCGTCAAAGAGCCTCTCTTCCGGTTCTCAACGGTTGAGTCGCAGTCGTGGAGACCTACTTGTCACCCTCTCAACAGCTGAGCCGCAGAGAACTTACCTGGCGCCCCGTTTTCTCATCGGCTCTCTCAATGGTCACCTGACATCCCTTCTTTCTCCATCGGCACCCTCTGATCAACGGCTCAGCTGTAGAGAACTCACTGTTACGAGTCCCTATAAGGGAATCGTTCTATATGGTGGATTTTTCAACTCAGGGTCAGACTCTAATTTGCCAAGCCGTGGGAACAATTGTTGCAAACTGTGGGAACAATTTTGAAGCGCTGTGAATAAATTTGAAACCGTGTGACTGCTGACTTTGTAACTGTGAGAATTTGTTGTCTCAAATGAGCAAGAACAATAAGGTCACCAGATCAAAGGTGCCAAGTTGGGAAAGTGTAGTCCACTGCTAAGTCGACTTCATGACAATAATCGTATTCTTTGTTGGTGTAATGTGCACATTATGACATATGGATGAGTTGAAAACCTGTCTGAACAGTACTGAGAGTTCTGTATTGTCCAACTAGTATCTCTGCTGTATTCTGAGGAATTGCCAGTGCAATATAGACTGAATGAACCAGATATGATAACTTTGTCTACAGATACATATAATAGCTATGTACATTGGAATCACAAGGAACAGGTTGAATTCCGGTTTAACTGGCCAATTCATCATTTTCGGCACAAAGTGTTTTGCAGATGTCCCTACCTGAATTCGGGGCATTGCAATTGCACAAACAATAGCAGAAATAAAAGTCTGGACAGTTGTTGGATGTGCATTATGTGCCACATTTGACATCCCATATTGAAGCAGAGAAAGTGCAAGCAGAACTATCAACATTGAGAAACTATGGAGTTCATACATTGGTACCTCAGATGCTGTTTCAATGTATTCATTGAATGGGCTCATAAGGGTGAGGTTTATAATTTGTTGATATTTTATCAAAGGACACGAAAATAGTACAATAAATGCAGTCAACTGCATAATGATTCAAGATCAAGACAAAAGGACAAGGAACATAATTAGTTCAAGAGAAGCGCCAATCAGGCCAGAACAAACTAATATGATGGGAAAGCAATTATGAAATAGCAAAGCATCATATTTATGGCAGGATGGGAAGTAGTGAAGGTTGGGCCAAGATACAATCCAATGGTATCAATGCAGGAACATAGCAACATAGGCTTCTCAGTACAGCAGTGAATTTCGTTATCAATTTAGATATAAAGGAGTAAATATGCTTGTTGCACCTGCAGATTTCGTCCAGTTAATATGACACGTCTATGAACAAAAGGTTATGCATCACATATGAGAAGTAAAGGTAGTTTGATTGAATTTGTACAATGAATTGTAATTCAGTTTCATGGACCACAAACCGAACATATTGGACATGTTCGGTGTGTTCGGTCAATGTGTTCGGTCAATATGTTCAGGTTACTATTGTCATATGTGATCAGTACACATTGAACATTGGATATAGTTAGCTATCCAGTGATGATACAAAGAGAATATGCAAACATTAAATCTGGATTATAGGTAGATAATGGATTTTCAATAGCTCATTCTTATCTTTTCAGCAAAAAGGCACACCTCTTGCATATTGTGGATCCTCAAATGGCAGAGTTACAGTCTAACAATGATTGAAGAATACAATATCTGGACATGTCACATATGTGTCATCAATGCTTGATGCTTGAATCAATAGCCAAATTTCAATTACAGTATATAGAAGACATATTTCATAGTAAATCGATGTATTCAGAATGGTTCCATGTATCATCATGATTTACAACTTTCAGTTTACCGTCGTTTGACTATCTGATGGCAGTAACTGCACCTTTTTGAATCAATTGAGAAATTTGAATTTTGGGTGCTGTGTTTTGTATCTCATGAAATCCTGCTTGGATCAAGATGGTTGATTCTGGTTGTATTTCAAACCTAATGACAGACAAACATAGTACAGATGCAATAATGGCTCAAAGGACAAAAACAGAGAAGAATATGGTATATGTACTTCTAGGCCTTGAAAAGATGAACAACCTTCTCCCTCCAGTCTTCTTCATATGAGCTCTTTCGATGTCATAACAGGACAGTATCATTTTGGGTGTCAAAAAGTACTGGTCTACCTTTTTATTTCATCAACAACTCACCATATCCTAAATATTGTCCAAATGTAATTACAGGAGTAGATAGTCCTCAAGATATAGTACAACTTTCCCTGTATAACCATCTTAATCCAAATAGTATTTCATGAGATACAATACATAGCACCCAAAATTCTACTGAGTCCAAATTTCTCAATTGATTCAAAACAGTGCAGTTGCTGCCATCAGATAGCAAAACAGCTGTAACATATCAACAGTTTGAGTACATACAATATTATACATTAGCATCGGTCGATATTCATATTATTGAGGCGTCGCCTTGTTTCGACAACACCCTCTGCATCATTACCGTCTTCCACATACCCAACATGCCGTTTGATGGCTATTTTGCACTGTGTAGTTGGTGTAGGCAAAGCTGTCTTGTTGCGAATCATAGTTGCTTCCTGAGAATATACATCAGTATTCGTTTAATTCTTGATGTATTGAAGCATTACCTCTGTGAAGTCACTGTCTACTAGTGCCAATGACCATAGATTCAGAATCATCTTGAATTTATCCATCTTTACTGGAACTGCTGATATTGTAAACTGAACCTCCACTATATCACCAATTCTAAAGCAAGTTGGGTTTGTTGGAATGAAGCTAATAAATATTTCCATCAGTAGAGATGTGATCCCAATTCATCGTCACTCACCAATGTCGATTTCTATCAGACTTCAACTTGTAATAAAGTACGCAATTGTCCTGGCCATGAAAGTAGTGGGAATTCACAAGTGAGGTTAATATGCCTTTTGGATCGATGGCATGCTCGAATGGAATGTGAGGGGAAGAGTTGTCGTGTCGGCGATCAGTGAAATATCTGGTTCCTATTGCGAGTGCCATGTAATCCATGTATGTAGAAGGCATAAAAGCTTGCATTGCTTTGTCAGGAAATTGACAAGCCAGTTTCTGGTGCAGAATCCGAAGTTTATCGATATAGGATTGAAAGCCCGTTGTATCAAGGCCAGTTACGACTATGCTTTGATGTATGAAGGGCGTTCGGCGTTCCGGTTGACTATTACAGTGGTTCATCAGAATGGTATTCAAGGAATGGATACGAATTTAGCACATACCTGGTTGTTATGGGTGGAAGATCTTTCGCCACCAAAATCGCTTGCAAACTTAATACCAATTCTTGATGTTCAGATTCATCATTGGTTGGAAGTGTAAACTTCCAGCAATTTGGAGAGTCAACATGCACAATATTGACATTTGAAATGTGGCAATGCGGTCAATATGATATACCTTTTCAAATCCAATGACTTACATTTGTGGCCTTCGCAAGCTGACTTTCATCATCGTCTAAGCGTGCAGATATGATTTCCTGCAGATGTTCAGCTGTCAATTTGGTGTCAAATACTAGCCAGTATATATATGGTGGATATTGCTAACATGCACCCTTGAAGTTGTAATAGTTGTCCATCACGTACAAAGCAGTGGTGAGATGTATATTGCGTGGCACAATTTTGTCCACTTCATGGATTATATCTTCCGCCATCATCCTCACACCGATCATATCCATATTAGCTTTTGATGTCCATGTGATGATAGCTTTCAGGATCTGTTTTGTTTTTGTTTTTGTATTGCATTCTTGAATATTGAAGTTTGCGTCATTTTGCATAATACGGATCCTTTCCATTTCTTTCAAATGCCGCATATAATGTTGGTTGTCAGCTGTCTGGTTTGGATATGGTATAGTCAAGCATGTACTCCAGCTTTTCCACATTAATTCTGCATCACAGGATATGTATGCACAGCATTGGAATTAACCCCTATCCATCATTCATCAATATCTGTTAGTATACCCCATGTTGCTTAATTTGGCATTATGCAATTTTGTTTCATGAATACCCCTTTTTATTTAGTCTCCATTCCTAACTTTAATTGAGCTTGTCAACAATTCATGAAACCTACCAGTATAAACTTGTGGCGAATATCATGTGGACAGTCATCCATTTTTCATGCATACCTTTGCGCTTTGCATGGAGTACATGGCCCAAGAAGCCTCGTTTGGTATATGAGCATGTGCCAATGGTGGATCCTCAGATGTTATTGTTGAAGTTTTGAATTCACCGATTCATCTTAAATTCATAGCTTATTGTTTTTGAGTGATTTAAATTGTGAGTGAAGATGATATCCACCATTCCATCAACTTTGACCGCTCTCCAATGCCTCCCAAGAAGTCCACTGCCACGAAATCAAACTCGAAAGCAAAACCCAAGGCCACCATGTATGTTTACCTATTTTACTGAAGTTTCTATTGCATGCACTAAAGACGGCCTTCTGCAACAATCGAGAAGCGAAAGAAGGTTATCAAGACTTGGGCTGATGATGATGTGTATGTGTCATCATTTTAATCGTTAGCTATTTTTGACCAATGGACAGTGTGGCTTTGTCCGATGCTAATGATGATGCCATCAGTATTCAAAGCACTGGCAGTGTAATGGCACCGTCAACGCTCACAAGGTATCTATAATCACATATCATTGTTATCCAATATGAGTTAACAAATATTAGGCATTCCGTCAAGTTTCGCAACGTTAAAGACGTGTTAGTGTTTCAATATCAAATATATCTAACATGATTTCAATCTGTTACAGTGGAAAGAAACGTCAAATGTCATCTCCCAATGTCACCGACAATGACGAGGATGTGTAAATATTTTTCATTGGTGTTGTCTCATCATTGACAGGTTATCCATAGTAAAACGCCTTCCCCCTCCAAGAAATTTAAAGCTGCATCTAATCAATCACGAGACGGTGAGGAAGAGGAGGAAGAGGAAGAGGATTATGGTTCTAAGTGAGTTGTTCGGTTATCGTAGACACATCCATTTGTTCAAACAAATCGTTTGACTGTTTAGGCATCGTCGCAAAGTAGCCTTAATGAAGAACCCCGATAAGCCAATTTCGTGTGTATTTTACGTGCAGATGTGAATATTCTCATTCATTAATCGTAACAGTGTTTCTAATACTCCATCCAAGAAGTCCAAGTCCACGAAGGCCATCATGCTCAATGATACCGATGATGATAAAGGCTCCAGTGGCGATGAAGGAGATCTGACCTATGCGCTGATGCAGATCACCAGGTGTGTTGGATGTTATTACACCGTGGTGTTTGATGTAGATGTTGTGAATCTAGCTTACCAACTCTGAACGTTGATGAGTCTGATATTGGCACAAGGGATCCTCAACTTGTTGACACCTACCAAGACTGCGTCAACATCAAGTATGCCATTGCAGTCATATCCTTGTCATTTACTCATAACTATATAGGGCAGCAGCGATGGTATCCTGGTCCAGTGCAATTGGAAATGGCAACCCACAGTTCAGTGATATTATCACTGACATCTACAAGATCAACAGAAAGTACGTTGTTTCAACGACAATTTGAAGTGGATCCAGTCAATTCATTTGATATAATATAGATTATTGGTTTCCACCATTACCTTTGATAGATCTGGGAGGTATTCTAATCTCTCTCGTAATAACCCTGCCCATATCTCCACTGGTGCATTTGGTCGCAACTTCTTTCATGCAGTCGGAGGTGGAATGCCAACGATCTTTACATCGGTCATCATAGTGGAGTCCTGCTTTCTCGATGAGCCCAAGATTGGTGGCAATACAAAGCCAGTCAAGGTTATACAGGGTGCACTACTTCAAGGAGAATGGGAGCGATATGTCGGTGCTATTGGAATGGTGATTCGCGAGTCCGAATTTCGGGCCCAACTGTATCAGGACTATGTGTCCTTCTCAACGACCACAGCAAGTGGAATGGATACATCTCCCAGTTTGTGCATTGATTATTTCTAGTTGTAATTCCTAATCGATTTTCATAGAGGCATCGACATCCAAAAATGTACAACTTAGTCCATTCACTCATCGACCCACTCCATCTTATCATAAGGCTGCTCTATCATTTTACGATATTAGTAAGCATCCGGTCGTTTAATATAAATTGATATCTTAAGTATGTGTTGTCAGTGCCCATCTACGATGCACGCAAAGTCAAAGCGGACTTCATGTCCACTCTCATATCGCTCCAGCAACTACCCATCTTCCCGCACAATATCCCTGCAGGATCCTGTGTCGTTGTTGGACATACGATCAATACATTCAAGCGTGTGGATGACATGATGAAGAGCATTTCACTCAATGTGCAATGGGTCATGGTCTTGGCAGTGCTGAAATGATTTCTCCACATATCATCGTTTATATTTGTATTTTACGTCTGTCTTGTGAATAAACGCAAACCGATCCATTGATTGTACAAATGATATTACAAATATGAGTATGGACCTTTTATGTTAACCAACCATTTATAAAAAACCCCTGCAAAAGTGTCTGCCAATGAGCCAATGGGTGCTCGAACAGATTTCGGACCTGACTTCATGTTCGACCAGAGGCTGCATGTGTGATAACGTTCCACCTCGTTCATGAAATACGACACAGTGTCCATTTTGGAATCCACAATGAGCGATATGTCCATACGGCAAAAGACACTCATCGATGGTTTTCCACCAACCATATTGGACTCTATCGCATAAAGCCCTTCGTAGGTCTTTTGGACAAAGTTGAAGAACTCGTTTCTGCCTTGCTCTCGAATAGAAATGGCACCCCTGTCTGGATTGCACATGACCGTCTTCAATAGAGTCCCCTGCATTTGAAATATTCTGACAAAGTTAAGACAATCATACATATGATATGACAAGTGAAAATGAAGGGCACTCACCTTAACTCATCCAAGGTATAGAAACTTGAGACGATATCCCACTTCCAAGACTTGCTTTCCTTGTTGTACAGGGTGTGCACCGTATACACGACCTTTCCACCAACTAGAAACACACGCCATTCGCCCATCTTACTCAGTGGTTCGATGTACGTTTGCCCAAACCAACGTGAACCTGGAACCTCACAGTTATTACGCATGTATTCCCAATTTCACTTGGGGTCGCCAGGTAATAGTACGTGATGACTTGTGTCACTGTGTGTCCGTTTCAAGACAATATTTGGTGGGAATTGGTCGCCATCGTTTAATAATTTTGCTTGGGGGCGTATCGTATGCATTACGTTCAAAGCGACATGAAGCAAGTTTTGATTTTGTATCCATTTTGAATGGACCGTGTTCATCTGCTTCGGAGGTGGCCAGATGTGTACCATTCGACAGAGTTCGTCCATGCCAGTCATGAAATTCGACACATTTTCCAGTGTCAATCCATATTGGTTACCGCTGTCAAGACATCAGTACAATGCAGCGAAAACAGAGCAGAATTAATTAAAGCGATGACAAACATACATGTATGACATTCCCATATCCACACCACCAAATACACAATCTGCCGATGCGAACTTTTGCCACGTATCGCCTTTGTCTTGATAGCGAAGTATTGCGTGAAGGAACTCAGGCCAAAATATGTATTTGACATTGAAGCGCCGGTCTCCATCCTCATGGTGTAGTCGCATACCGATATAAACCTGTTTGTTGTGGAATGCGTTTCAGTATCAACAATCCACAAATTAAACAATAGACATTACCCATTCTTGAATACATACTGAATAGTGACTCTTGTATGATTTGATGATATGGACGTAACCATCAAGATGGGCAATGGTATCGAGTTCAATGTCAGATATGGTTGTGGTGACGAATGCAAGATCGTTAATGGCTGCAGCTTTGCTCGCGATGCGAGTCGTTGGGTCAAGGATAAAGAGGATTTTGAAAACATGGCCGTCATTGTTGCTTAATGTGGTTATACGGCGTTCATTGTTGCTTACGGTGGTTGGCGGTTCCATTTCACAGTCAGATGATGTTTCCATCTCAGAGTCGGATGATAGCCTTTTGCGTGGAAGGAGATCGAGTTCCACAGCCGTCGCATTGCGGACACCCTGCCAATTGTCACATATGTTGCGACCAAGACATACCGACTGCGGACAAATTCCAGACGAAACGCATTTGGGATGTTGGTGTGTGGATCCGACATGTCTTTGGCAGGAGTTGCCTTCCTTCTTCCACAAAAGACACTTCGTTTTTGGAGAGTCGCATTTTCGACCAGGGCAGATGTGCATGCAAAGTTCATAACCAAGTTCCTTCTTATATGGCATATTTGTGGACCTAGGCAGGATTTCGGAGGGTGGTATGAGGAACAGACAGGGATATAATTAATACATCAATACCTTAATAATTGATTACTTTCAGGGTGGTTGATGGAGGGTGGTGACGATTCCACAAACCTTCTAATTATAAGACGTCAGAATTATGTCACCTGACAAGAGTGGCAATGATAAAACAACGAACACGTGCCAAACACGTTGATCAGCAATGGAATCATTTAAATGTCTTGAAAGAGCAATATCCACCAAACGGATCGGACGTGTTCAGTGTGTTCGGTGGAGATGTTCAGTGGATGTCAACCAACCCTTATGAGGAGATAGAACGGTGCCTACCAGTGGCTTGACCTGACGCCGAAAGGACATGATGAGGCGGGTCTGCCGTGGGGAATGGCATGGGTGCGAAGGTCTGACGAATACAAATATTGACAAACGCGTAAACGCACGCATTGGTTTGTCACTGTTCCTTATATTGTTTTTTGTCATAATAACGAGGTTTGCTTTAATAGTTAACTGGTTTGCCTATGAAACATCAATTGTAATTATATCGTGGTTACGGGTTACCGACAAATGAAAATTATATACGAAATATGATCGAGCTGATTTATTCATCCACATGTTTCATCCAATCATCGAACGTTCGAGCTCGAGGTTTGACCTGATCGCGCGATTTAGAGGAATTTCACATCGTTGTCTGCAAGAGGAATTGGACTGGTGGACGAAATTATTGTTACCATGTATGTATAAAGGATTCCCATTTTAGTACCTTCGAATCCTTTCACCTTCGAATCCTTTCAGAATGGGATCGGCGACTCGTCTGCTGAGCGCTGATCCGATGAGTGCTATCCATCATCAAAATTTCAAGTTCGTATTATTACAATTGCTTCCCCATCTCACCTCACATCATCCTGTTCCCCTATCTCATTGTCGACATGCCATCGGCACAGATTCCTGCTCCCATGGTCATCTTGGCCTATAAAAGTATCAGCACCTGTCTGGAATTCCCCAGAGCTGGTCTCCCACACAACTTACAACTCGCAACACCCACGCCCTTTCCGAGTCACAACTCACAACTCACAACCTCAAGAACTCCCTCATTTTCCATCTGAACCATGCGTTTCACTTCGCTCCTCACCATTCTCTTCACTTCTCTGACGCTCGCAGCCTCTGCTCCCCTCCCGGTAGGCATCCATCCATTTCACCGCCAGCATCTTTTCAGACTGATCTTCACTCCCATGCCGTGCAGATTGGCGACATCCACGCAAATCAGGTCAACATCTAGATGTATTTCCAAAAGCGCTGATGTTCTGACAGTACAACAAACCAGCCATTAGGCCCATTACCGGCTCTGGTAAGTAGCACGCATCAGTAAAACTACATATCCCCTTTTTGGGCCCTTTGCACCTTTTCCAAGGGGAAAAACGTGGAAAAGGTGAAAAGAGCTTCACCTTTTCCAGGCCGAGTCCCTTATCCTGTAAAAGGTCAAACCTCTTGTAAAAGTAGGTAAAAGCACATAAAAAAGTTCTCTAAATTGCACTGGTGATCCTATTTTTGTGGGCAATTCAGTGAGAATTTTACAAGGTGAAGAAATGCTATATATAATATTCTTAATAATTATTCATTGCATGAGGCAAATAATTAAATAATTTTGATTAGGCTATAATATATTTACAATAGTACTAATACATTGTTATTACGGTTCTGTTAAGTCACTAAAAGATGGAGGAATACCGTAAATATGTGTTGGACTTATATATGTTTTGTGGTCGCGCACGGACCATTTGGCAAAGTTTGGTGAAATGGAGTGCCAAACATTGTCACTTGCCACTTTCGGTCAGTTCTGACTTAGCGATTGTCACCACTGACGTTTGACCACAGACACGACAACACGGCAACAGAGAAGACGGCGTCGACAAGAAACGACAAGGAGAGGTGTGAGACCACCCGGGCTGATAAGGTACGTCTCCAACTGCCTCACCATCCCCAAACTCTGCTAACCAGGGCAGGACGGCGCATAGAAGACGATGCCACCACCACGGCCAACCGGCAGCAGCAGCAGGACGGCGGCAACTACAACCGCTGCCTACTGGCAGAAGCAGCCGGACAACGACAACGACAACAACTGCAACCACGACTGCTCCCAACTAGCAGCAGCAAGATGACGGTGGCCACCAGCACTGCCAACTGGCCGCAGCAAGGAGGGCAACGACGATGGCGGTGGCCACCAGCATTGCCAACTGGCAGCAGCAAGCAAGACAACGTCGATGTCGACCACTGTCACCACCGCCAACTGGCGGCAGCAGCAGGATGACGACGACGACGACCCACCACCCACTGGCAGCGACGACCGTGGGACCATGTTGGCCATCACCACCACCAACTGAGGCCAGCAGCAGCAGCACCGGGATGTCGCCGTGCCACAATTGGCAGCAGCAGCGGGGCGACAACCATGACCACGAGCGCGACCACCCACTGGCGGTGGCGTCAAGACGACGATGACGGTTGCGACGAAAGACTAGCAAGGACGATGGGGCTTCAACTTATTGTCTATAATTAATTATTGATTCAATCTTAAGTAACTTTTTTTTTAAAAAGGACTCTAGCTAGAAAAAAGTGTCGAAAGGTAATTCAAAAAAGGTATGACAAAAGTATGACAAGCGAAGAAAAAAGAGTCAAAAGGTATGAGAGAAAAAAAAGTACAAGAACTTTAAACTTTTTCAAGCTGCTCAAGTACCGAAAGGTGGAAATGCCTGAAACAAGTTGGCAAAAAAGTTGAGAAAAAAGGTCAAGGTGTCAAAAGTGCAAAAAAAGGGGGATGTAAATTTACTGATGCGTATTCTGCATATAAAACCCATATCTCAATCCTGGTTCATCGCACCTCTTTCTCCACCATTTATTTGCAGGGTCCCACCGGGGTAATACTCACTACAAACCCAAATGTTTTCCTCTGACGTTTTCCTTTACAGGGTTTGATCGAATCCGATGAACCCCACGTGCACGCTGACTGTGGTTTCCTCGGATCTTGGTGCAAAGATATTCTCAACGCGTCTCAGCGTCAGCGTCAGGTTGAGCAATATCGCGGGCCTGTGAATCAGCAACCGGAGCCACAGGCTCACGTTATGGGTCCACCACTGGCTCCGCCTCCACTTCGACCTCAGGCTCCGACTGAGGCTCAGCAGATCCGTAACAAATACCTTCATCCTGAGCAGTCTCCATCAGCACAAGCTACACCACCGGCTCGGACTGTGGCTGAGCAGATGGCTCGGACTGTGGCTGAGCAGATGGCTCAGACTGCGGCTGAGCAGATCCGTGATGCATACATGCTTAAGCAGTCTCCATCAGCACAAGCTACACCACCGGCTCGGACTGAGGCTGAGCAGATTTGCGACGCATACAAGCTTAAGCATTCTCCATCAGCACAAGCTACACCACCGGCTCAGACTGTGGCTGAGCGGATCCGTGACGCATACAAGCTTAAGCAGTCCCCATCAGCACAAGCTACACCACAAGCTCCGAGTCAGCCACCACAGGCCGACGTCCCGGTTTCAAAACAGGGGAAGAAGCCGAGGCCGAAGTCGCAAGGTTCGGCGATGCAACCAGGTAGGGCATGATGGGGCTGTGTAGAGGACCTTGACTTCGACTTTGACATTGTCATTACAAAATATAATGTCCTCTGTGATTGTGAGATTATGAATTCATCAGTAGATTTACATATGCTTAAATAAGCTTTTACCTTTTTTGCTCGAACTTGCGCTTTTAGCCCAGAACTTTTCAGTGCTTTTCAGTTCTTTCTCCTTTTTCATTCCATCTTCTGCTTTTCTGACTAGGCTTTTTTTATATTCCGGCAGCTTATTCTTATATATATGTAATGTTATATTTGCAAAACTACTGTGACGAGTGTGCATTAGAATCAGTACCATTGCTAATGACACAGGTATTCCAGGCACAATCTGTACTCGTACCCACGAGAAACCATAGTTCGGGTGTCTGCCGATGCATACTTGCGGGCCTGCCCCTTCATACACATGCCCATACCCACCATTGACCTTGCGGCGCGGGACATGCATCAATTGAAGCAATGCCATGTGGATGCGAGGTGGCATTGGGGTGGGTGTCTTCGCGCATGGGCGTGGGAGAGAACTCACCTGGCGACTGGGGTGGGTGCACCACTCCCCCGGTCTCACTTCACTTTGGCCTCTGCTGCCGTCGCCATTACCGTTGTTGGGTCGTCCTCTTCGCAGCCATTCATGTTTGGTTGTGTCTTCATTTCAGCCCTTGTTTTGTTGCAGTAGTTACAAATGACCTGTATAATATCAAATAATAACGGTAGATAAAAATCATAATAACACTCACCTTTGTGCTATTCCATATTGGGTTGTTCGTGATGTCGTGGGTGAGTCAAGTGTGGGGATGTTGGCAAGTGTGGAGAGGGAGAGCATGAGAGGGAGGGATAGCATGAGAGGAAAAGGGAGAGCATGACGGCGGAGTTGGAGTGATGTCAAAAAAATCAGTGAAGTCCATACTTTACCTTTGTTTGGTCCATGTTCAACTTTGCCTTAGCACCAACACGAACACCCATTGAACCTTGGACCGACACTAGTAAGTAGCAGTGCGGTACAGTGCCAAATTTCATTTTCAGGGCAGGGCAGTGGCAACGGCAAGGACAATGAAGATGGCGAGGGCAACAAAAACGACGGAACGACAACAGCAGGGATAAGGCAGTAAAAATGGCAGCGACCTCGACAAGGTAAGGACAAGTTTCAACTCTAGCACTAGCGTGTACACTGACACTAGGAGAATGGTGCCGGCAGCCACACCAGTACCAGCCCAACATCAACACAGACACCTGCGACAGTACCAACACCGGTGGCAAAAACCAGCGCTGGAGCCCCAGCACAGCATCAACACCAGCAATGACGATGCTAGCACAGCACCAAGTTGGTGCTGGCAGGTGACGACCGTGTCAGCAGCCCCAGCACCATGCCATGGAAAAAATTAGTGCGTTGAGGTGAACAAATGCTGACCGCTGACTTATTTGTTGTATAGCTCTTCCAAACTGACGTTATAACTTACACTCTCTCCTCGCATCTCAAGGACACAAAGTACTCGATGGACCGCTACTATCGGGATGCACGGCCAGTAGGTGCCCTCGGTTTATCGATCCAAGCAGTAAGAAAGCTAATAACCTATTCGGTTGGGTCCTAACTCGTAGCTGCCCTAGGTTGCTCGAGCTTTTCAAATTTGAAACAGTGGTTTGAGATCATAACAGTGGCAAGGCAATTTGCCTTCAACACCCGGAGCGAGTCCTCAGGCGAGCCCATGTCTGGCAATACCAGTGACAATGATGGATTTTTACTAGTCCAGTCAGATTCCGATGGCGAAGCAGGTGAGTGTTCCTGGGCTAAGTTCATACAGGTACTGACATATTTGTGCAGCCTAATCACGATTGGCAACTCCGCCGCGCAAAATGCGCTGTCTCATCTCCGTCTGTCTGCCGTAGTTACATGCTTCGTATTCCTGTGCCTCCCTGTGCCCCCCTGCTGCAAATAATATAAGCTGTTTTGATACCCCCTACTGAAGTGACGAAAAGCCTACCTTGAAATTAAAAAGTACACGGTGCTTCCACAAAAGACACCTAGCTTATTGACCTATTCGTGCTTTTAGTGTCTTCAAATAAGCGGGCCCCAGCTTTTAATAGCAGATCGACCCCGCTAATATAAGCTGGCCCAGCTTATGGCTTTTTGTGCTTTTTGTGCTTAAAAAAGCTGAATAAGCACCCAAAAGCGGACATGTAACTCTTCTGAAGTTCACCTTGAAATGACTCTATCTTGAATGTGAACCGTACAGTTGACTATCTCCTGACATAGACTTGGACTTGTGCTAGAGGGCCGCTGCTTTGCATGGCATATCCAAGTCCCTCAGAGCTAGAGTGCTAAATAACAAATGCATTAATGCAAATCTCAAGCTGAAGCTGTTTTCCACATCATTTTATCACTGGCAGACAAATCTAATAAGTGATTATTGAATAATACTCCAGCTATGGTACTAGGATATTTCCCCAGGCATTATTCACACTGTGTTGGCTTGCTTCGTCCCAACCTGTGACATTGTTCATTACCCAGTGGACACAGAAGGAGTCCTCGAGCTGGTCGCTTGGCTCTGAGGCTAAAACTAAGACTGAATCTCTACTGACTATTAAACAGGGCTATCTACTGGCTCGAACCGTGGGAAGGTCACATGATCACTGGACTAGTGGCCACAATCCACTAGTCCATGCACCTCCCTCCAAAATGGCAGTGTCCCCACTGCCAGCAAAAGAGAAAAGAGAGAGAAACAGAAAGAAGAAAAGAGAAGAAAAGGGACAAAGCTGGGGATGGGGTAAAAGCAGTGACAAAAGATGATCATAGAGTAAAAGACAACTAAAGTCTACCTTGGTCTCTTCCAACCTGTGTAAGTTTCCAGCAATCCGGTGAGTCATTACGCACTACATTGATATTCGAAATCTGCAAATGTAATGAAACACAGTGTACATTGTAAGAATTGAACATACATTTGTAGAATTGGCAAGTTGGCTGTCATCATTGTCCATCCATGTAGATATGAGATTGCTTAAACATTCAGCTGTACAGTAGAGTTGAATATATGAATTCCTTCAATGGAATATGACTGACATTTCGCGACTGTGATGTAAAACTCAGTCATTGTAGAGTAAACGACTGTATATTATTATGTACCTGTGATGTAAAACTAGTACAGGGATTAGTACATGTGAATGTAACTGTGTGGTGATGCAGACATACCTCAGTCGTTGTAGAGTAAACGACTGAGGTATTCAACCCCAAACGTTATTTGGGCGTTCGGGGTTTGCCACATTCGGCCGGCGTTTCCCATATGGGTGGAGCCTTAGCTCGCTATCTTTGTTCTTCTCTCTTGACACTGACATGCTGTTTTGAAATCATAATAGGTGTCCATTTGCAAAGTGGGAACTGGGGGGTATAATTCACGCACCATTTCCGACTGTGTTATCATGAATTGTTTTCAATCATTATTGATATTACGACAGTGCATAATGTTCATTCTCCATGAACTTGTGATGTTTGTATGGTGTTTGCATTTTTATTTTGCAGATCTTCTCAATAGATTCCTATTGTTTTCTTCCATTTTCATAGGACAGGATATACATCCACAGCTATCGGCAATGCTTGACCTCCTTATTGTACAGCATTGAAAGGAAACCCCTATCCATTCAGAATGTTTGTTCCAATGCAAGTGTCAGTATAGTTGATCCGATGTTTGTATTTGTTTGGAAATGAGTATATATGTCACATAAATTTCCATGTTTGATTTGGCGGTGTTATGATCTTATGATCAGCTCCATATGGTGACAGCTGTTCTACATTCCCAAACCCTAATTAGACTTAGTGTTTGATTATTCTGCATACCAGTAATCCATCATGTTGTTCGATGATGCTGAGCATAGCAGCTGGTCAATCATCGGTTCTACATCATGGGGAATGTCCCTGATTTTGTGCATTTTTATGGCGCTATGGTCCAAATAGTTCTCCTTCAAACCATCAGCAGATGTGGTTTTTGTACCTGTCGGTGTGATATCTATAAACGACTTTTTTATTGTTTTTGATCTGTCTCAGTGTACTTAAATAGTGATGAGAGCCCAATGGTATCATCCACATCTGACCCCTCATTCATCTATAATATCTCACACAGATTCATTGCTCACCTTAAAGCTCTTATCTTTGCAATGGCCCCTAAGAAGTCTGTGAACGTGAAGACTCAGTCCAAAGCTTGATCAAGCACTGTTTCGTATATATATTTATTTTCATGTATTGCTGTTCATTCTGAACAAAGGTCATACTGTTGTTTCTAGAAAGGGTAAGAAGGTCACAACCACCAAGCTTGTCAATGAAGAAGTGTATGTGTCTATTCCAATATTCTGATTCATCCACCATGACTAAACCGCCAGTAGTATTGCCAACTCCAAAGACGAAGACATTATTAGTGTTCATAGCATCACTAGCATTGCCAAACCTGTCTCATCTATGAGGTGTGTCTTATGAATTGTATTTTCAGATACTATTGATTTACTTCAGTAATATAGGCGGTCCAGGAAGACCACCAATAGAGCAAGGTTTGCAAGTTCAATTTATACTGTTCATGCGATCTAATATTCTTTATATTCAGCAGGAAAAGGTGGCATGCTTCAGAGGAAGATGAAGACAGGTCAGTAGCTCTAAATAATGTCCTTTATATTTGTGTATTCTTTAATTGTTTTATATAGTAAATTCTCTTCTCCATCGAAGAAGACAAAGTCAAACCACCATCAATTACATCATGAGGATAACGACAGCGACGAATCATTCATGTGAGTTGGAAATTGATTACAATTGGTCATATGTTAGACATGTCGTAGGCCAATCACAAAACTCGAATTCGGTTCTAAGAAAGCAAATGCAGATAATGGTCTTCGGTATGATACTTCATATGATTCGTGTCTCTCATATATTAATAAATGATCAGCAACTCTGATATATCCATCAAAACATTGAAGGCGATATCGTCCAAAGTCACAAAGACTACCCGTCTTCGTGATATCAGCGATGACAATGTTTCCAGTAGCGACTCAGAAGCTGTCACATATGCACATAACCAAATCACCAGGTACATTACATCTCTATATTATTTTTTTAATTGATGTCCTTGCTTTAGCATACACTCTCCAAACACGGATGAGTTCGACATTGGTACAAGAGACCCTCAGTTGGTCGATACATATAAGGACTGTGTCAACATTAAGTAACTATTCGGTTTTATCTTCTTAAGCAATGCTTAATATTGAATAGGGCAGTGGCCATGGTATCTTGGTCTAGTGCCATAGGGAATGGAAATCCTCAATATAGCGATGTCATCAGCAACATTCGCAAGATCACCCAAAAGTAAGCTGTCAACTAGGACTTTATGGTTAAAGACAATTCACATCGCATAACAGTTTGCTGTTCTCCGCCGTGACCTTTGTTCAATCTGGCCAGTACTCGAATCTTTCTTGTGACGATCCCACCAATATCTCTACTGGAGCATTTGGGTGTAGTTTCTTCCACTCCGTTGCTGGTGCCATCCCAATGATCTTCACTTCTGTCATTCTAGTCAATTCATGCTTCCTTGATGAGCCAAAAGTTGGTGGGAACACGAAACCGATCAAAGTCATCCAAGGGGCTTTATTTTCAGGAGAATGGGAGCGGTATGTTGGTGCCATTGGAATGGTCACTGGTGAGGCGGAATTTTGTGCACAACTATATAAGGACTTTCTGTCCTTCTCGACAACAGCGGCAAGTGGGATGGATGCATCTCCTAGCAGTGAGTATACCACTCAATGCTCTCTTGTCAATCCTTACTCATATTCAATAGAAGCTTCCTCTTCGAAATTTGTGCAGTCTAGTCCTTTTACTTGACGTCCCGCTCCATCTTACCAAAAGACTGCCCTGTCATTCCATGACATTGGTTAGTTTTATTCTCTCTCACACAAGGTCCTTGGTTTTGTTTTGATGCTTGTATTCATAGTCCCAATCTATGATGCCCGGAAAGTTAAAACAGACTTTACCGACACCCTCAAAATACTTCAGCAACTCCCCCACTTTCCAGGCGATGTTCCTGCAGAATCCTGCATTGTGGTTGGCCACACGATCAATACCTTCAAACGCTCTGATGATTTGTTGAAGAGTATTTCCCTAAATGTGCAGTGGGTGATGGTATTGGGCATCTCTCATTAACTTGTCGTCTTTCTCATCATGAAACTAGTGTGCCATGCAGTGTGGCCTATTGCCGATTTTCTTTATGTTGCCTTGAATTTGTAATGTACCTACTTTTGAAATCAAAGCGTTTCGTGCCTCTCTGACATGAGATACGATTTGTGACATTTAAAGTTGACTAATGTACAAGTGAAGTTCAAAAATATGAGTATGCATTTGTAATGTCTACAAGCCATTTATAAAATACCGCCGAAAATGTGTCCGCAAAAGATCCAATTGGTGCCTGAGCTGATTTCGTGCCTTGTGTCATGTTGGACCACAAGCTGCAGGTGTGATACCGTTCGATCTCGTTCATGAAGTAATTGACATTGTTGGTGTTTGAATCAACAATGAGCGAAATGTCCATGCAACAGAATACACTCATTGAAGGTTTCCCACCAATCAACATTGACTCTATGGCATACAGCCCCTCATAGGTGTCTCGTATGAAGCCGAAGAATTGCTGTCTTGCTTGATCTTGCATTGCAATGGAGCCGTGATCCGGATTGCAAACATCAGTCTTCATGAGCACTCCCTGTGCTTGGAACGATCTTGGAAAATGCCAAAAACTCGTGAACAGGTAATGCGAGATGGAGGACATCTGCCTACCTCAATTCCTCTAAAGTATAGAAGGTCATCACAATATCCCACCTCCATGATTTGCTCTCTTTGTTGTAATGCATATGGACCGTGTAAATGTCCCTTCCACCTAACAAAAACACCCGCCATTCTCCGATCTTGGCCAGTGGCTCAACATAGGTTTGACCAAACCAACATGAACCGGGGACCTCGCAGTTCAGGTGCATATAGTCCCAATTACACCTTGGATCGCCTGGGAATAGCACATGGTGGCCGGTGTCACTATGCGTTCACTTCAAAACAATGTTCGGTGGAAACGGTTCACCGTCCTTCAGCAGCCTCGATTGTGGTCGCATTGTGTGTGTCCTTGACAATGCGACATGGAGCAAGTTTTGTATCTGCGCCCATTTCGAATGCACGGTGTTCATTTGTTTCGGTGGTGGCCACACCTGAACCGTTCGACACAGCTTGTCAATTCCGGCCAAGAATGTCGACACATTTTCTACCGTTATTCCATATTGATTACCACTATAGATTGAATTTGAATTAATCAAATTAAAAAGAAAAGAACCTTGACAAAAACATTTGAAATGCTCATATATAGGACATTCCCATGTCCACACCACCAAATACGCAATCGGTGGATTTGAACTTATTCCATGTTATATTTGACCCTGGTGAGTTGAGCATGGCATGAGTAAACTCTGGCCAAAACATGCATTCAACATTGAAGCAGCGTATTGCACTGTTGGGTTCATCACACCGCCAGTGGTGCATTCGCATAGCAACATAAACCTGGAATTGGAAAGTATTCTTTAGCAATAATTCTCCATACATTTTTAAAATATACAAACTCATTCCTGCATGCAAACAAAATATCATGTCTTGTGCGCCTTGATATTGTGAATATAACCATCGAGGGGCGAGACGGTTTCGTATTCGTCATGTGAAATCATAACGTTGATGAATGCAAGATCATTGGTTGTGGTGGCTTTACTTGTTATATGGGTGGTGGGATCAAGAACAAAGATTATGTTGAAAATTGGATCAGTCCTGACGGACTGTGTAATCATGCTCATGGCTGCATCCTCCATCTCTACATCGGAAGTGGGATCTGGTGTATTGGACGCCATCGATGGCAACAACACAAGTTCCTCTTCAGTAGCATTTTGAACACCCATGGAATTTTCTGCGCCCTTCTGTCCAATACAGCTGGATAGAGGACAGGTACCAGATGCGATGCAATTTGGATGCTTGCTGGCGGATCCACAATGGCGCTGACAGGAACTTCCTTCCTTTTTCCAAAGGATAGTTTGCGTCTGCATCGAGAGGCAGTTTCGTCCTGGACAGATGTGGCAGCACACTTCATAGCCAACTTCCTTGCGAGATTTGGGCATATTGAAAGTCTAACAGATCAGATTATGTTAGTTTGTAAATTCAATGGGGTCCAGAATGGTACTGTGATATACTGGTATGTGTTCTATAACTCGGGATGTGTGGTGAGATGGTGAGTGTGAAGGAGAAGAAGAGTTTATCAAGTTTGGATAATCCTTTTGACTATCAATGATATCGGATTCGTGTCAGGTGACAACGGCAACAATGATGCTCCCCCGGTTTGATCGGCAAGGGTTTGATTGTGCACCCATATTTGTCTTTAGCATGAATAACAATCTGTAATGACCTGCTGAACACGTGTCGAACAGGCTGAACACTGTTCGGCAAGTGTTCAGTTAGTCATATGCATCTTGATGCGTTAATCAATGTCCATATGGCTTGTCAAACACTTGTCGAACAGTGTTCAGCCTGTTCAACAAGTGTTCGACAAGCCATACGTTAATATATATTCCACTTAATTTATTGACATAGCATTGACTTGTCGAACACTTGTCGAACAGTGTTCGGCCTGTTCGACAAGTGTTCGACAAGCCATTGCTACATTAATATATATTCCACTTAATTTATTAACAAAGCAATGACTTGTCGAACATTTGTCAAACAGTGTTCGGCCTGTTTGACAAGTGTTCAACAAGTGTTCGATAATTCATTATCTATGTTAATAACCATACCATTATGTATATTAACATCAAGCATGTTCGACCTCTTCGACGTGTCATAAGTTAAGAATATATATTTGTATAGCTACATGACAAATAGCGCTTATCGACATTTTAAGGATGTATTACGGCACAACTTCAGAATCAAGTAAACCCTGTTTGGTTGTATGTTATTTGTACACCACGTGTCCGATCAATGTATGCAATGCCGAACATGTGTCATTGACAGGTCATCTGACCTGGCCAGTTGCTTCATAGGCTAGGGCATTGACCCTGACTTCCAACGTTTTCCGTTCCCCTCATTTTTCCCCTCAGACGCCCACCAAAAAGATTCTACTACATCTACCATGTCCTTGCCAGTCATCAAAACCTCAACTCCTGCTGTCAATCCCGCGGCTTTCAAATACTGGCCTGATGCGCCGCCCAAAAAGCTGCAGGAGCTGCATCGCATTTTCCAAATCCAGTACATGGTCCCGCCCAAGATTCCGGCACCCAACAAGGAATCCGGCACTGTTCCCATCTTCTCTCGTAATCTCTACGTACTGAAGACCCACCCTCACGATGCCACTGCCTGAGGCGAGTTATGGCGCGAAATGCCTGAACGATACGAGGAACCGCTGAGTCAATTGATTTACCAGATGGACTTGTACATCTATGTGACAGCAGCAGTGGCATACAACAAAGCACCCCACTACTCGCCGGACTACATCAAAAACGATAAGGAAGGAACCGATACACTGTGTGACTACCTCAAATATACGGACACCATCATGGACAAAATATGGGCAGAGGTTCTGGTTGCAAAATGGGCCAACGAGGTTACCTGTGACTGGTGAAGCAAGATCTTCGACGATTGCCTCCTCAAAGAGTTTTATGTCGGCAAGCATTCTCCATCAGCATTAATTCAACATGGCACTGTTAGCACCGAGACCATGCCAGAGGACCTCAGTGAGTACATATATGCATTGGCAGACAAATGGATTATGACATCTGGCATCATAGATTGGGCGAAATACGACGAATCTGTGCCAGCATGGCACAGTGGAACCTCTGCAAATTGGTCATTCAGTGGGCTGCCAGACGCCACAAAGCTCAAAATCATCGGTCAGGTTATTGCATGGTGTAAAGGACATAGCATCCTCATCGATGCCGATGTGGCAGATAATGATGAAGGTGTGATCTAGAATTACATGTGTGATTGTGCTAATAATATAATACATTTGCAGAAGAGCTGGTTCCCCAGGGCAAGGGCAAGGGCAAAGCAAAGGCAAAATCGGCCAGCAAACATAATGTATCTTCCGCTGGTTTGTAAATGTTTTCACCCATATCAGTGGATAGATGTATTGAATATTCAGGTGGCACAGACAATTCGTCTGACAGGGATAAAAAGAAACCCAAGCCCAAGCCCAAGCCCAAGCCCAAGCCCAAGCCCAAGTCCAGTAAGTAGTGTCATTGTCTGTGATCATCACACATGGTAACTCCTCATCATCACAGAATGCACCGTGAAGTCCAAACCCGATGACGACGCTGAGGGTGAGTTATTAAATTCTAAATATCAAGATTATAACACATATTATTCATTCATGCATAGACGATATCAAGATGGAGGAGGACTTAGCCCTGGTAAAGAAGAAACGATCCAAGGCTCAAATGTGTACGTTACTCACTTTGCTCTGAATAATGCACTGACATCTTGCAGTTGCTGTCGAAATTGGGCCATCGCGCAGATCCAAGAAATTGGAATCCAAAAAATTGACTGTGGAAGTTAAACCACCCATCTCCTCTGAGGCGGATGATGTGCCACTGGAATCCGCAAAGTTGGACTTGCCAGAATGGGGTGGGTTGTTGATTTCTGATGACGATATAATCATGCATGACGACGATGGACCTCCCGAACCCATACAGGAGTCTCTCAGCAGTGATCATGAGGACAGCGAGACAGCAAAGAGGAGGAAGCTGGATCTGGCATCAGAGCAAGTGGGCATTATTGCAGAAATGCTCCAGCCAGTGAAGCCTCCGAAGAAGTCTCTGACTCCGGGTATGTACATCACACTCTATATAGATTTCACATCTGATCATGTCAATATCCTAGGATTCCATCCCAATACGCGTGCATTGTCACACCATCAGTCGTCAACCCCTGCGGAGCCAGGCAGTTTATTAATAGATGTAGATTGGAGCAATATCGTTCCTCCCGATATCCTAGTCTCAATTCCTCTGAGCCAAATGAGGTCTTCATCTCCCAAGGTGTCGACATCCAAACTGGACCCTGGGCCTTAATTTTGGGTGCTGTAAGTCCTCTTTTTGTGGAGTATTAATTATATTTGACTAAAGACACTTTTATCTCAGTCGTTGATTTCTGGTAATGTGTTGATAATCTGTGCCCTCAACGTCCTCCTCTACCGCCATTCTTTACATTTGTACAATATCTGTACATTTCTTTTTTTGCTCTATTGAAAATGGCTTGTGTTACTTTCCTATGACCATAACAATTGAGCAACATAATAAGCATACACAGATATCACATAAGACATCGATCTTGGTGACTGAAAATCTGTTTGTCTAAATTAAATGTATTAATTTTAGTTCATGTTTGTCATAGTACAGCCACCACAGGTAACATGAGAAGGACAACCTTGGATTACTATGACTTGAGCTAATGAACATTCAAATTGAATATATGTAATAAACCAGAACTGCCAACTTTATGGACCAATTAAATGGGGATACACATAGGAGACGGATGAGGAATTTTTGCCATCAAATAATATTGAAATATCCACTCAAATATTGAAATTATTTTGTTGCTATCATAAGTCCGAAAATTTCAAAAACATAACATTATCCACTTTTTACAACGTTTTTGGACTTATTATAACAACAAGAATAATTTTAATATTTGAGTGGATATCTCAATATTATTTGATGGTAGAAATTCCTCATCCATCCCCTGTGACAACTGCAACAAATCCCCCTCATATGGTGGCAAGCATAACCATCACTCCAAGGAAAGCTATGACTATTCAGTACCGGAATATTAGGTATGTTACGAAAACATTCAATTGAATAAAAACATTATAAAGCTTCAGGCACACCTTATGATGTTTTTGGAAGAGCTTACAAATCCACATGAATCTCCACAATACCATCCATATCTGCATTGCGGTTTTGACTTATCTACATTTCCTTGCAAATGCAACCATATTTCCACAACTATGCCAAGACCAACTTATGTATATCTCTCTTGAACCAATTTCCGTTCCTATGATATCGACCTTGACCCAAGAATTGGGTGTTTTTCAAAGAAAACTCATAGAACATGAGTTTGCCCCAGATCAGGGCGATGCAACAATACTGATGCACATAAATGCAACACAATGTGTAAAGTTCAATGAAATAACAAATAATACTTTGACGCTCAATGCATTATTTGCTTGGACTACATTTAAAGACTAGCAGCGACCCATGCTATGCACGGGTTTACGTGTAAATCAAGTCACACATAGATTACTGTTATCGCATGACACAAGTTTATTCACATACACATGAAGCACAAATTATTCATATTATTCAAAACTGTTGTAAAGTAAACAAAATACAGTCCACCATAAGCAAAACATCATTCAACTCCAATGTATCAATTTATCCGTGGCGCAATCGTTTGGTACTCGTTCTAGCCATTTTGGGTGTCGGTGTCGGTGTCAGAGGGGCAGTGGCATGGGTAGTGGCTGTGGCAGGCGATGTTGTTGGGGTGGTCTCGAAATTATATCTGAACCTCGATGACTCCAGCATAGAAGGAACCTCTGAGAAAAATACATAAGCAAGGGACAAAATTTAAGAGGCACCACACACCTTGCGTCACCGTAAGGCTACTCGTAGGAAGGACTGTCCTTCCGAGAAAACTAATATTGTCCACCATGATATGGAAGACGGAGGGTGTGCATGTGCTGGGATCCCTGTCAATCTGAAATAGGGTTCCCTCGACGGCTACATACGTGTGATTCGAAGGTACCGGTTTTTTCTTTTTGTACCTAATGTCGTCAAAGTGGGCGTGGATAGGAAATAACAACAGCTGCCATCGGCTTTTGTAGAATGACATGTACTGCGCTGCATTGACATTGAATGCGCTTTGTTGTCTGTTGAACACAGCTCCAGAAATGTTGACGTATCATGCCTGTCGAATATTCGGCAGGCTCGGAATTAACTATAAAGTGTAGGGTTGTCAGTAGACGTAGCACAGAATTGCGAGTCACGTACTTGGACAATGTCACTGTAAACGTGCATTTCGTCTGTCTGCAAGTCTGTACCAGACACATTCTCCTCAACGTCATCGTTATCTGAATTTTCGTCGACATCGTCGACTACCCCTTGTACTACTCTCATGACCTAAAAAATGTTAGTAGCCACACATATCAGCAATGAATGTTGACCTTACATGGATCCATGCGATATAGTGGCCCACGTCTTGGAAAACCAGGTCATCAGAATTGAAGTATTGAAATAGTCCTTTGATAGTATTGCCAGGACTGAGCCACATTTGCCCATCGAAATTGAGGCTACGTGGTGAGCCCTCAATAGGGCGTGGGTTCTTGAGTACAATTGGACCGGTCAATGTCGCAGACTTTGTGAACATTTAAGTTTGAATCAAATTGGAGGGGTCCATCCTGCACGCCCACGTTTATATAGACCCCCATGGTGGATTGAGAACCTGCTCAAAGTCTCGAGAGTGTGAGTTATGGTGACTGGTCCTACATTGCTGATAAACCATGTTTGTAATATGACACTCTTACTAATACATGTGTGCGGTTGTTCAAGAACATTCTAGAATATTTCTAAAAAGCCACGAAAACTTGAAGCGTGGTATGATTAAATTCAGCTCCTTCAGTCTTTGCAATAAAAAGTTGAGTAAAATAAAATTTTCATATAATTACAAAAGATGAAATATTTCGGGGTACACTATGTTACGAACCCGGAACTCTGTAGCATCAGATGCTAAAAGAATTTTAATACCACGACTTGAAGTAGCACGGGAAAGGGCAACATAGAGTTGTCCATGCGAGAATATGGGTTCTCGCATATCTAATCCAACGACTGCCCTTGTGCCTTATTAATTGACACGGCGAAGGCCAAACGCATGGGAAATTGTCTTCTTCTGAGTCGAAAATGGAAGCCAGCCTGGACAGAAGGAAATAGTGTGATGCGGGAAATCAGTGCGGTTTCTCCATGATATTTTCCACCTAGAATCTCAACTTCGAGGACACGTGGAGTGACGTGCTTGAGCACCATTCATGTTCCATTACAAAGGCCTTGGCAAGGGGCTAAATTTCAAAGGAGGATTAATGGACATCCGGCCTTCAGATGGAGTTCACCGGGAGGTAATCCAGATGCATTGAGAGACCGTAGGAACTCCACCGGAAGTGCTTCTGGGTGCTGGTCAGCACCGGGTTCAGTTTCAATCAAGTCTGCGCTATGCACAACAATTTCATCCCCCGGCATTCTTGCAAGTACTGATGTGTTCAGCTAATCGACATCTGTGTTTCTGGGGGCAAGGATCATCCGGTCCAAGAAGAATTGGGAAGGAGGGGTTGCTTCATCAATGTAAGGGTAAATGGCGGTGATCAGTTCATCTGGTGAGTTAACACGCATATGCGGATCAAAAGGGATTGTACCGTCAGCGGCCACGTTATCTCCACGACTGACTGACAATAGCCAGTCAGCAAAGACTTATTCTTCGGTTTGGGAGCTACCTGATGCAGATCTGTTCAATAAGCGCATGTTCATTTGGAGAGGCAGAATTCGCAGGGATCGCCAGAGATATGAATGTGGTAAGGAATGAAAAATTACGTCCTCTTGAGTTCCACCAGGCACAATTGGTAATGTCTGGTGGAAATCACCGCCAAAGATGACTGTTTTGCCACCGAAAGGTTGATCTTCGTTGCCGCAGATGTCGCGCGTTGTTCTATCAAGAGCTTCGTGTGTAAAACGGCTTTCCATAAGGGCTTTGTCCCAAATTATGAGATCTGCCATGCATAACAATTTGGCTCGTTGGTCCTGTTTGGAAATGTTGCATAATGACTCAGCTGTCAATGTATTGATCGGAATACGGAAAGTAGAGTGGGCCGTGTGTCTGCCGGGTAGAAGTAACACAGTGATACCACTCGAAGCCACACATAACACAATTTTTTCTTCTGACTACAACTTGTGACACAGGGTTTGATATAGATAAGTTTTTCCTGAACAGCCCGGACCATTGATGAAGAAGCCACCTCTATAACGGTTGTCAATATAATCAATGATTTGATTGTATGCATCAAGTTGTTCTGGAACATTCTGGACATTCTCTATATGTTGGAGGAATAAATCGCATTCTTGTTCCAGTTCATATGACATCTGTTCAGCGATGAACAGATTACTCGTTATGGCAAGCCAGTTTTCTTTGGGAACAGGCATATGAGGGAAATTGAGAAGACTGTAACCGGAGTCAGAAAGGAGCTGGTTGATGAGAAAGAGTCCGTAGTCGTAAATGCGACCGGGATTGGGATTTATGATGCGGATGTGCAAGTCATCACAAATATGCTGGTGGAATTCCTCCCAAAGTTGTTCGGGTGAGGTGAGTTGGCAGAACAACAGCATGCTGGCAAATAATTGCCATAGTCGTGCTCTGGATTGCATGTGTGATGCCTCTGAAAGGCAAAGCCACCATTCCCCATCATCTTCAAGGAGGCCCCGAGCCTTGCATGCATCTTGAAACGACGGGTAAACGACT
This sequence comes from Hygrocybe punicea, assembly GCA_963556145.1. Lineage (NCBI taxonomy): Eukaryota > Fungi > Basidiomycota > Agaricomycetes > Agaricales > Hygrophoraceae > Hygrocybe > Hygrocybe punicea. The sequence goes on along the minus strand of OY744472.1, from coordinate 4,102,443 downwards.
CCATCATATGTCCAGAGATCTTGAAAAGATGTCGGTCCGTGCACAACGGTGAGTAGGGTATGTAAGTAGAAATGTTCCCCACCTGTTGGAGGGACAAAGTACATCTGTCCAAGGGAAAATCTTCGTTGACGGAGGCTCCACGTCTTCTTGGATTTGTTCCAGACAAACTTCATGGGAAACTCTTGGTAAGTTAGCATGCATGAGACGTCCCCCTCAACACCTTCTTTTGAGTTCATCTTGAAAAATTCCATCAGGGTAGTTGCTTCTGAGTAAGCGCGAGCTGCGATGGTCTCGTTCGGGTCAAAAACGACCATGTGTTTTCCTGGTAAATGAATCTATACAAATCACACGATCAGAATTTGTACACATAAGCCCAATGTGAAATCATACCTGAAGTTGAACGACAGGAGGTGTTTGCTCATGAATGGCAAAGTGAAAAATCCTCCACATGCCTTCAGGAGCTCTGATGTAACGGCCATCAATATATCTCTTGATTTCGTCTAGCTCATACTGCAGCGTCACGTGATCTGGTCCTTTGTGGATGTACTTGAAACAATACTTGAGTGTATTAAAGGTAGCAACACTTTCAACATTTATGTGACAGTTGAACTTCGAGGACGGATAAGGGTTATAGGGAACAATCCATCTGTTATCGACTTCAACATTCGTGTGCTGCACTTTAACAGGAAAAACCTGTCCATCGTTGGGCCTAGCGTAGAGTGGATAACCATCCTGTCCCGTGGATGTGACTTCTTGGTACGGCTTGGGGTATCCTTTCGAACAACGGCCATTCTTCATGCACAGTGCGTTTGGATTAATATTACCCCATGGTCCGTGCACCATGCAAGATTTGATGGTATCAAACAGAGTGGGCTGCCTTTCAGGGTCAGGCCATTGTGCGGATACACAGGAGTCAATGTCGGATGGGCTACGGAGTCTTACATCCTTATCAAGAACGACCAGGATGTGGACATGCGGTAGACCCCGCTTTTGAAATTCTACAATGTAGACGTATACGGAGACTTTGCCAAAAATCTGGCGCTTGTATATGTCTTTCAGGAGCTCGTTTAACTTGAGTTTGAAGACACGGGCCACCAGATCGGCATGGTCATACAATGTCTGTCCAGGTAACAATTCGTGCTGGATTTTAGGCCAATCCGGATTTGTGGTCATTGTGATAAATAGATCTACATTCTTGAAATAACGCGCCATTGCCATGGCATCTTGATACCGTTGCTGCATGCTGCGGGGTCCGCCCTGGTAAGATGATGGAAGTACCATCCTCGTGCCCAACTCATTGGGATCTCCAACTTCATCTGTTCAAAGCCAATCTTCCAAGCCACTGTAGAGAGTGGCTCGGAGTTTCCCTTGATTAAAACGGAGGTATGACAATCGCATTTGATCAGCCGATGCCCACATGTCGACAATATATTGTTGGAATAGTTGACCGCCATGATGAAGAGTAGGATACTCATCTTGACAGAGATGCAATCAAAAAGCTGAATATTCGGACTGAGAAACTTGGGGAGAGTTCCATTCCAACAACCGCTCCATGCCGGGAGGAACACAATGTCATAGTTCTTGATGCCAACCATGAGTACCGAAGGGGAAAAGTAATACGTAATGAAGTGGGGCGTATGCAGGGTGGCCATCGTTGATCCTGGAAAGTTGTCCCGAGACAGAAGAACACGGTTGAAGAATAATATCACGACGATCAGGTGCGGTTCCATTGCCAGGCAATACAACGGCAACTCCATCTGAAGTAGGAGCAGCATATACACCTGATGATTGGCCGGGCATAACACGAAACTTAACAATGGCATCAGGCGCGTCCGGGTAATCTCGCAAAATTTCATATGCATGGCAGAAATTGTGAGCATAGTGATTGATGGAAAGAAGCATCGTTTGGAGAGCACGCATCGTGTCTTTGTGAAGGTTGTTGTTTTGGTTCATGCGCTGGTGAAGAGCCAGTTGCACAGGGTGTGCAGTAGCATACCATGTCACACAGTATCTTGAAAGTACTTGACAAGTATACTAAATATCATTACCATAACATTCAACATGGTATTGTAACAGTATTCAGACATAAACTACAATACTTGTGCTCAAATTCATCTGAAGGTATGAAGGCAAATGAGACTTATACCTTTTCAATAACATCAAGCCTTTTGTTTCACTACTTTTACTGTATCTACAGCAAAGTACCGTATAGTTTGGATAGAATACTTACAGCCTAAGATGAATAAAAGTATTAAACTAGTAAGGAAGTTGTGCCACTTTCACTACTAGGATACCTTTTGAATCCTTTCAAGATACAGTGTGAAATAGTATAGTACTATTACCATATTGTGGATTTAAGATACTGTGTCAATAATTTTAGGATACTTTTATTATAATAAAAGTACTGAAAGAGTATCTTAAAAGTATTGACACAGTATCTTAAATCTACAATATGGCAACAGTACTATACTATTTCACACTGTATCTTGAAAGGATTCAAAAGGTATCCTAGTAGTGAAAGTGGCACAACTTCCTTACTAGTTTAATACTTTTATTCATCTTAGGCTGCAAGTATTCTATCCGAACTATACGGTACTTTGCTGTAGATACAGTAAAAGTAGTGAAACAAAAGGCTTGATGTTATTGAAAAGGTATGAGTCTCATTTGCCTTCATACCTTCAGATGAATTCGAGCACAAGTATTGTAGTTTATGTCTGAATACTGTTACAATACCATGTTAAATGTTACAGTAATGATATTTAGTATACTTGTCAAGTACTTTCAAGATACTGTGTGACATGGTATGCTACTGTGCACCCTGTGTTGTGAGTCGTATATATATAATTGAGTGTAGGATGGATCTTCGCCATCATCGGGCTGCAGGGATCCAATTAAGTGGCACAGCTCGCCTGAGATCAGAAACACCCAACCTCCGTGATGGTTAACCAGCTGATCCTGGGTAACACCAAGGGATGTAAAGGCGAGCGACATGTTGTACTGGCGGATATTGGATCGAAAATCTTTCGACTGAGCATCAGTACCCTCCAGGACACTTTGGAGAAAAGACGGTGGCTCAGGCAGGAGGGGAAGATCAACTTCTCCCCTTTGACAGCATGTGCTGAAAATAGGACGTGATCGTGGTGAAGTTGCGACCCTTTCGTCCATCCAATGAAACGCACCACAGAAAGGGCACACGACATTCATAGAACGGATATCATGACGTGCTAGTACACCTGCATCTAGTCGACGTGCCATGGGTAAAGAAGTTCTATTGCTCTATACAATATATTAGATGTATGTCTCAGTGGCAAGGCAAAGTATGTACTGACTCGATAAGCTGTCCGGCATCATTCATTGTACACCCGCCTCGCTGTAGGTGGGACCAATACGGAATCTCTATTATCGTTCGGTTGGGTTTCCGCCAAAGCGACCATGACTGAGTCCACATTTTGCGACGGCGATAGGCGTCGCACACGTGGCTGGGGATCCCTGGTGACGGAAGCCGGTGCAGGTGCAGATGCAGGCGCAGGAGTGGGTGTGGGTGTGGGCACCAAGGTCGGGAGTCATCGATTTCACTCTGAACGATCCGCTTCAGCCTCCCTCGCCTTCCGAGAAAGAGTCTGTACATGCTTGTGAGAGAGATGATCGACAGCTGAACGTTCACTGAAACACTGATCAGACAAAATCGGGCACACATTTCAGATGATATGCACATAGACATAATCGAATAAAAGACCAGGGCAATGACAGCAAGCAAAAAAGAGGGAAAATGTGAGAGGCGCCGTCGAGGTGCTACTTATATAGAGAAAGCAAATCATTGGGATAATTCCAGAATATCCCGGAGAGGAAAAAGGAGGGAAGAATGTGTGGACAGTTCGACTACATTGTCGAAACGTCCTCGATAAGAGTCAAGAGGGAGGGCCTTGAGGAAAACACGTGTACGATGAGTAAGTGATCACACGATCATGGGATGACGCGAATGCATGTTATCAATCAGGACACGTTACAGGCCTTGGTAAGAGTTAGTACGCCATTAACGACCAATCAGAACACGAAGAACCAGCCAATCAGAGGCGAGAGACTGAGTTCTTATTGACATATAATATAGTAGATACTAAAACATAATCAGGGTCTTGGGTTGGCTAAAGCCAAAGTGAAGGAGACCCCACCTGTAAAGGAAGCAGTTAAATCAGCCATGGATGATTATCACAAGCAGCACATCAATGCCCGGCTTACCCTCACTGAAATCTGGACATGCGAAGAACACAGTCATCCCAACAAGCCTGCATTGTGCTTCAAGAATCCAACATCTGGCTTATGTCACCCAATTACAGAAAATAATATGAATAACTGGGCATCACTTCATGTATTTCTTTGTTCTCTCTACATGCTGTCTGTGTTCTCACATCTTTTTCTAGATCAAGCACCCTGAAGCTTATCCACTCAACCAAAAACCTGCCAAAGTCAATATACTTGGGAATTCTGCACGAGAATGAGTCATGGCTAGACAACCAGGAAATCCTAATGACCTGGCTGCATTTCCATATGGATGCTACCCAGCACCAGTCTTGTCACCGGTGTAGTAGTGGTGCCTGGCAGGTCACGTGACCACACCCTTAGTCAGGAGTTGTTCCTGATGTGGTAGACAGTTCTCTATCCCATCCACCTTTGACCATTCCATGCGATTCCGTCCCTGATCCCGAGAGGTCCCTCGGGACCACTCTACCGGCCATGTATTATCCAATGCCACAAATTATGGCACCTCAGCCTGCTGCTGGTACTCCTGTAGCTCCAGCCACTCAAATCACACCACCGACTGCTAGTCCTGCTCCTGCTTCACTGCTGCTGAAGTTCCCCCACATCTCTGAGTGGCTTGTATATTGTGATCAACATCCTGATCGCAATGGTGCTAATCTCACAGCCCTCATTCCAAAATTCAGGGATTCCTCTTCATCAACCAACTCACCGGAAACCGGGTAACTATTGACAAGCTGTTGACATGGCTCACCATTGGCCCTGGAACTGCAGACTTGATTATGGGGTATGCGGAGGAAGACTGTCAATGTATCACTGCAGGGACTTTTACAATGACAGCCAACTAATCCAGTTACCCCAGGTGTCAACATTTAACAGTGAATCTCTGCTGTATTTGGTAGGTGGGGTGAGATTTGATATGCACAGAACATATTTTCTTTGTTTTCATGTAGTTGGTTTTTTGTTTCTCATTATTCTGGGGTGTTTCAACACATCTGCTTCATACATTCATGATAGACAGCTATCAAGTCTTCAACTGACTTTTTTGTTATACAAAATACATGTTGAAGTTGTGATACACACTGTGTTTTAGTTGGCATAGCCCTAAAATTGGTGAGTGTAACTGTATGTGGTCCCAAGGACTCAACATTGTCAGGCCAGAGGAAGTCAATGGACTTGTGCTTGTAGTGCTTGAAACTGTCAGGGTTCCAGATGAGGGTAGTTTACCCACCCAAAGGCACTACTCAAGCATATTGCTGAGAGTGCATTTACATTGTCTGATCTTACAAGGTAGCAGCCCAGAGAGCTTTGCCCAGACACAGTTCAAATAGCAATTGTCTTGCGTGAACTTGAAAGCAAGAATGAGGGAAGCAAGGAAGGCTTAGCCTGGGCAAAGAAGGAGGGAGGGAAGCCATGAAAGTGGCAGGAGCAACGTGCTTGGTGACTTGGGTTTTCATGTTGAATCCTACAATGTCTGGTTTGATTGAAAATCTGTAAGCGATGGCTGTTGGATTGTTAGTCCCAACTGGTTCTTGGAATGAAAAGTATCCCTGGAAAAGTCAAGTGACTTGCCCTCCAGCTTTATATTTTCCAATAGATCAACGATCATGACATTGGTCAGATAGATCTCACCTTTGACAATGCAGTCACCCCTCTCAGGTTCCCCTCAGACACCCTTGCCCATCTGGTCCCACTTGGCCAATTCCAGGACTTTGGAACAGATTGCTTCAAGATAACATAGAGCCATCTGAAGAACAATTCCTGATGTCCAGGAGTGCTTGAGCACTTCAAGAATGAAGCCTTTTATGGGAATCAAGTTGCCGCAAGACTTGGTGCTGGTATCTGATGAGTCATTGCCTGAGTGGTTGGAAGATGTCAAAGTAGGTGAAGCTGCAGAGGGAGGGGATACAGGGGACCATTGCATCAAGGGCGATTCCAGGGAAGGCAATTGAGTATTTTCATCCAGGTTTGAATTGTATAGATCACCATGGCAGATAAGGAGTCAGCAGCAAGGACAACAGAGATGGAGGACTGGGACATGAGAAAAACAGAGGAAATGATGTGGGAGGGCCATATATCACATAACTGCTTCACAGCTTGATTTATCAAAGACAGTTAGTATGTGTGAGGAGAGTCAATTCAATAGGGGTAAGAAAATGCTGTATTATGACTAACCGATGAGTCCTAAGATACACTTATTTTTTTGGGAGTCACAAAGTAAGTTGTCTCGAGGGACATGAGAAGGAGAAGTGGGAGTGGGGAGTGTATGCTTAGGGTGTTTGATGTCGCATAGCGAAACAGTGGTGGATGCAAGAGAGGAAACAGTGGAAGATGCTGGGGTATTCATATAAAGTCTGGGGAGAGCGAGGGATGATATTCTGGGAGTGGGGCCAATGGGCACCATACTGTGCCAGCAGACCCTTGTGTGAGTGGCAGTGGGAGGCCTGTGGGCCAGGGAGTGGGAAAAGGCATGCATATAGCATTGAGATGAAGGAATATTGAGTAGAGAGTGTAAGATGAGAGAAAAAGAAAATAGACAGACAGCTGAGGGGGGAGATACGGTGATGTGATTAATGGTGTGAGATCAAACAAGCATAAGCTTAGGCAACTTGGAGGATACAATGTTTCTGAGACAAGGTACAAGCTGGAGACAAGGGAGACAAGTGAGATTGCTCAGATTTGGCTTGTGACAGACGGTGAGAATGAGGGATGTGAAGACGGCTTGGCATGTGCAAAGAAGATTACAGGGCAGTACAGGAGAGGATGGAGTTGTACAAGATGTTCTCAGTTTGCAGAGCTTTCATTCATGGTGCACAAGAACAACATACATAAATATAACACAGAGTCACACAATGCCTTTGTTCTTATCATATGTACTGACCTATATTATTTCACAGGTATTTTTTAATACAATAGGTTTGTAATGTTTTTCATTAGTTTTTGGGATTGGAGTCATGGATTGAAGGATATAGCTCTAAGTCAGGAGTACCACATTTCACACCTGAGCATACACCTGTATTTGCACACCAACACACTACATGCCAGCTCTCGGGCAGAAATTCAACAGTGCTGAACCTCTGGATGAGGCAAATACAATATCAGCACCAAGAAAACTGAATAAAGAAGCTAAAAGTACTGCATTTTTGGTTCCAGAAGTACTCCTTGGCTAAAAAGGTGTTTGCATGTCAGAAACTATGTTGCGAGATCTTGGTTAGAAATCCGATGGTGCCGAGATTTCGGATGAGCTAAAAACATTATCAATACTGAGATAACAATATAAAGATCACAAATGTACCTCACTTTTGTCCTCAAGAAAGCTCCTGCTGATGGGAGTGCCACTATGTATTCACCTGGCCTGAGATAGATTTTTAATGGTTGAAAGGTTCTAGATAAATCAAAAATAAATTTAGTATCAAGATAACAATATAAAGATTGCAAACACACCTCATTTCCATCCCCAAAAGAGCTCCTGCTGATGAGAGTGCAACCTGAGACCAAAAGACATCTCCACTTGGCCTCAAATGGATTTTGGATGGTTGAATGGTTCAGGATAAGTAACAAATACATTCAGCACCAAGATAACATTATGAAAATGCCAAACTCGCCTCATTTTCATCCCCGAGTGAATGCCTACTGCAGGGAGTGTGACTACAGACCAAAAGACGTCTCCATCTGGCCTCAGATTGGTTTTGGACAGCTGAATGGCTGGGATGAATCAAAAACCATATGAGCACCAAGATAACAAGGGGAAGAAAAGATAAATACATCATTTTTGCGCTCAAAAGCAATCCTGTGCCCCAGAATGTGTTCACAAGTTGGAGTAGCACCCAAAAAATCGGAATCTTGAAATGGGTGAACTAGGCCAAGGTATGTCGCTTGCACCGAGATCTGGGTCATGAGAGTACACATTTCAAACTGCTAGTGGATTTAAGTAAAATTGCATGAGATATGGCAATTGCATTGTACATTCTCGAAATGAAGTGTGATAGGGCCAACTGTGATGTATGGCACTAGGAAGTATTCAGTAAAGGGTTTTCCAACCATACTACTGGGTATTTCGAGAACAGAAAAGAAAGAAAAGAAAGAGAGATTAATAATCATTCATGTGAATGGAAAGAAGTCCCAGTTCAAAGTGATACAGTACAACAAAAAAATCGCTACAACAATGGCCATGTACATCGCTTTCCACCATCCACACCACAGCAACCACTAGTGCAATGACAAAACTTGCACAGCATTGTGCAAGGATGGGGACAATTCAGTATATCACTGTTACCTGGGCACTCATTATTGCCACAACAGCGGCATCTGCGCTTTGTTCGTTGATGCATCTGGTCAGGCATGACACGACACCATTTCTTTGGGAGTTGGACATCTGTGTGCTCAATATCCAAGTTTCCATTGCTACAAACAAGGGAAGTAGTTCCATTTTCTCTACTCTCGAAGTTCATAAACAAAACTCACATTGGTAATGGCAGCTCGCCTTGCCCTGGGAATTCAAGCACCTCAACAAGACCGTTATCATCTGGTATTTTGGAACCACTTGATGTGACTGGCCGAGAATTGTCAAAGACGTCGGGGGGGCTTAAACAGGTGTCAGACGAGATAAGGCAAGATCAGTTACCAAGGATGGGGTGGTAAATGCATCGTAACAGTCAACAACACCTTGAGAGGGGTGTATTTGCATGGCATTGGTCATCATATACAGCTTGGACAATGTAGCGCATTGACCAAAAAATGTGGCAGCCATAAGAAGACACAGGGATGGTAATACAAGGCTGGCTCAAAATGGTGATGGCATCACAAGAAAGCTGGCTCAGGTGGGTGGATCCAAAACGATGGGCTCATTGCCATGTACATAGTTGGCTTTGATAGGTTGTGGCCCTCTTTTCGAAAGACAATTGGTGCAATAACTTCACCAAAGTGCTTGTATAGCCAATCAGGCATGTAGGCCGGCTGTTCGAACCATGCGCCTTCATTCCTATTAGTCCAAAGGAAGAAGCTAAACCATTGAAAAATGACACACCACCTTTGTCCACAGCTCCTCATGTATCAGCATCTCCTTGCCATACTCTCAGAAGCTCATCGTCAGAGACGTCCTCCAGATCATCTTCATTGTTGCTATCAATATCGAAAGTTTCATGTGTTGTGAAGAACAGCCCTAGATAAAGTTGAGAAATAGCTGTGTTGAAAAAGGGGGGACTCATGAGTTTGGGAGGCACATGCAGCCTCATGGAGTTGCTCAAAAGTGAGGTTTTCCTGCTGGACGTTTCCAGTAGGAGGTTCCATGACTTGGTCCAACCTTTCAGCAACAATGGGTTGCTGAAGGGTTGTGTCCAGCTGCTAAATATCTGGTGCTGGCTCTGGCATAGTTGTAAAGATAGCATAGCTGAAAGCACTATAAAAAGGTTTTATTACAATGCTATGATAGAAAAGCCAGGCTGAAACTCACATGCAGCCCGGCTTGACTCAAGTGTCGATGGTGTCGCTTCCAACTCAAAGATTTGGGCCAAGACATCACCTGTGAAGTCGCTTTCTATCCAGTCCCTGGGATATTCATCTTGCTCTGCAATAAATGATTAATATAAGATGGCTGCAACAGCGGCATATATCAGAAACACTGCACACACCTTGTATTACTGCAGCATCCAAGTTCTCATCGTTCGCAGTCTTCTTTGTTGGTCGGCCATGCTTTGGAGCACCTTCTCAGCATGGTCCATCCTTTCATCCTTTCAGACAACCATGTTTCTTCACGAAAGGTTCTTCATCATCATCCATCGCAACAAGAGGAAGACGTCAGAACTTGGCAGTGTAGTTGGAAGTGAATTCAATATAAACGGCTGTTACAAAGATGAAGGAGAATCCTGCGATGCAGGTAGAGTGAGGAGAGGAGGAATAGCTATTGGAATATATAGTTGCAGTGGTTGTTGACTGCTAAGATATTTTATGTAGAATTGATTATATTTGCCTCTCTCTGAGAGGGCTTTTATACTACTAGCTTAAATCTACTAGAAGTTTCTTGTGGTGAGTAGAATACATGCTACACTTCGTTTGAGTTCCGGGGTCACGTGATATGGATTACTAATCCTTTCTGCAACTATTCGGCCACTATTCCCAACAATAGCTGTAGCCTGAGGCCAATCGCATGTGTTCTCCAGTGGGCACCATATTGATGAGTCACTAATAGTATCTGCCATGGCAGATAACTTTTCAGAATTTGAACTTAGTTATCTGCCATATCGACAAGTTATCTGCCAGTTGGACATTTTTGTTGGCAGGCATGCAAATTTCATTCTAAATTTCACACATAGACATGCACAAGACACATATCATGCTGCAGACCGATTTTAGAGTGCACTGCTTGACTTTCAGAGTGACGAGAAGTAAAAAAACATGTAGGCCTTAGTCCGACCAAATTTATAATAGCCAAACTGTAAAATTTAGTATGCCCGATTACATCAGCTTTGCTTGCATGAACCGTCACTGTCTCGCATCCTCTTATGAACCATCAACCCTCTATGGTCTGCCTAGTTTGGCCTGGGTGAGCATCATCAAGTGTAGTTCCTGTGGTGCACAGTCTTCGACTGCTGTACTTCATCTACACTTCGTGATCGCTCTGTGATGACTTTCTATGCTACCATGGGTCACCAAGTCAGCCAGAAGACTCCACCCTCAAGTTCTGTTTCACCAGCATCTAGTGTTGCCATGGCTTGGCTCGTAAGCCGCGAGCCGCTTGAGCCAAGCCATATGTAAACTGAGCCAAGCCATAGAAATGGCTCATGGCTTGTAGTAGCTTTGCTTAATAAGCTAGTGGCTCGCTCATGGCTCGAGCGGCTTAAGCCGCTGGAGCCATTCCCGATTTGGAAATAAATGTTTCCTGGATCTCCAGTGCGTTCCTCCTTGCTCCCTGGACCAGCCGAGCCCCTTGAAGTACAAAGCATGCCGAGACAACACAGCGGCAGACTTAGGGTGTAGCACGGGTGACCCGCGGGTTGCCAGGCTGGACACCGTACCCGTACCCGCAGACACCGTACCCGTGACGGGTGTGGGTCTGCATTACCCGCGGTCGGACGCGGGTGTGGTGGTTGCCCGTGTGGCCATGCAGGTAGTGTCGACAACAGCGGCAGCGAGCTCCTCAAGCCCACAAATGAAACGTACACGTCAATTGACGCGACGGTTCGCATTTGTGGGGCTGGGCTGGGCTGGTTCCATCATCTTGTCCCACTGCCACCCTCCCCGCTCCACCACCATCGTCACCGCCTTGCTGCTGCCAGTTGGCAGTGGAAGTCGTCGCCGTCGTCGTCGTTTCACGGGCCAGATACCTCGCGAACAACGTCTGCGCATCAGTTGATGCGCCAGCCCGTTTTCGCGAGGTGATTAGTTTGAGGTCTGTAGGGGCACTCGAGGTCTTCGTTTGTCTTCACGAGGTCTTCATTTGTCTTCGCGAGGTCTTCATTTGTCTTTGCACGGTCTTTGTTCGTAGTTTGGTGCTGGCGACTTCACTAACGATGTTGACGCGTCAGTTGACGCGTCACCGTGCTTTCGCGAAGTCTTCATGCGTGTTTTCATGCTGGGGACCTCGCGAACACGCGTTGACGCATTGACTGACGTGTCAACGTCGTTTGCGAGGTGTGGACTCGAAGGCAGGGGGTTAGCCGATGTCGGTGGTGAAAGAATCGGGGCACGTACCTGTGCTGGTAAGTGGATGCACCACCCTCCCAGCCGTTTCCCTTCATCGCCGTGTTGTTGTTGTTGTTGTTGTTGGTTGGTGGTGGTGGTGGTGGTGGTGGCGGCGGTTTGGGTATAACTTAGTTATTAGATATGTTAGATAAATGAATTAAAAGTAAAAAAAAACTTACCTGTGGGGCCCATTGGGGCCCTCTGTGCTAACCCGTGGATACCCGTCTACCACGGGTAAGGGTGTGCGGTAGTGCACGGGTTGCCAAATTTGGACACCGTACCCGTACCCGATGTTATGTGAATGTTTGTTTCACCAAGAATTACCGGAGTTGACTTTGTTCAGGTATCTTCTTGTTGTTCGTGGGTTTTTAATATCTAAATAACCTATCAGGAAGGGGTTTGTGGGTATATGTACTATATGAATCAATAGAATGTAATAGTGAGGTCTCTTCAATTAAGAATTGAGACTTTGAGTAGGTATGAATAGCAATTGGGTGTGTGATGTACTGAAAATACTAATATTCACTACTAGAATATAAAAATATGAACTAATGAATACTGATAACAATATTCACCAGTTGAATATGGACAGTTTTGGCTACAGGGCCTATTCAATCAAGAGTATCTCTGGGTATTATAATATCTGACTTAAATCCGAAGCTTCAAACGCACATTGGCTACTAGTTCAGGGATATCTTTAATACCTTTTGAATACTCTGTTTTTTGTTTAGGATGAAACCTTAACCTTAGAAGTGTATCTATTTAGGATGAAACCTTAACCTTAGAAATGTATCTAGCTGACTAATGCTGACTAATGAATTGATTGAACTGAGTGAACTGGGTGAATTCTCCTTGATGACAAGGGGAACTCAGGGAATGATAGAATAAGAGTGAACTAGACTGGATTGCAAGCACTAGCTACTACAATGAGTAACTACTAGTACTAAGAGAATGAGGGATCACACTGTGTGAACCCAACTGAGAGTGACTACTGAGTGGTGAGGGGGGAAATCCTACTGACTACTGGAATTTGGGGGCCCTATTTATACTGTTGGAGAACAATGGGGGACTGAGAACAATGGGAAAGTGAGAACAATAGGACTGAGTCATGAGAACAATGGATGGCATCAAAGAGGCTGTGAACAATGGGCTCTATCTCCATTTGGACTGTTTAGAACAATAGACTGCTCAGAACAATAGACCATTGTCTTTATGTAAGCAGAATATCACAATCACTCTCTGATGCATCCTATCTTATCATTATCTTATCATCCTCTTGTTCACATCTTATCTAATCATTTCCCATTATCTAGCTGAGCCGCTTTTGATCAATACAAGTAAACAAGATTTGTAATCAATCCATTATTGCTAATATAGGTAACAATGCTAGTTGGGCTTGTCTCCTTGCACGCGCAATACAGAGAAATATATAATAAATACTAATGAGTGGGGGATGTGCCTCTGTGCACCATACATAAACGGCTAGGTCTGGGCATTACTAGTGAAGCCATAATAAATGATATAAAGGTAAGCATATATGCTATTTGTGTCTGTTCACTAGCATGCGTAATGTGGAAAGGCATAGAATGGGTACTAATGAGTGTAGGTGTGCATCCATAGTGTTGCACTTAAATATCTAAGTCCGTGGTCCGATGGTAAACCCATGACATTACACCCAAAAACACTTGGGGTCATGACATCCGCACAACACAATTAAATCAACTGTCCCCAGTTGAAACCAAAAGAAAACAACTCTTTAATCTGAGAAGAAGCTTTTACATTATTACTATTCTTTTAACTTCTTCTTCATCTTTCCAAAGAATTCCTCCCAATCTCGTACTCCGCACAACACAATTAAATCAACTGTCCCCAGTTGAAACCAAAAGAAAACAACTTTTTAATCTGAGAAGAAGCTTTTACATTATTACTATTCTTATAACTTCTTCTTCATCTTTCCCAAGAATTCCTCCCAATCTTGTACATCAACTCCTTCTGCCTTTAACCGATCCATGTTCTTCTTCGTAGCATTTAGTAGCGCCTTGAGGTGGTACTTAGGGCGAGTGCGCTTCTTTTGTAGCGGCTTAGGAAGTAATGCCGGAATTGCAGGGCGTTCGAAACGATTGCGGCGAGAGGAAGTTGGGTGGTTACGATTTGTGGAAAATGAAGGAGGCGATTCGAGCCATTCTCTAAACTCCGGGTCTAAGGGTACAGATTGCGAAGGGACGGTGGCGGGTGGCATAGGAAAGTTGGGAAGACTATCCATGAAAAAGTCGAAATCGTCTGGCGGCGGACAGTCAACACCTCGTACGTTCACAGATTCGAAATCGATGTATTCGTCAGATTCCGAAGGGGGTAGCGGTGGTGTCTGAGCGGGACTAGTTGGTTTGGTAAAAAAGTCCGTATCGTATTCGGTGGGAGTATCGAATAAGCGTGATAAATCGAGACGGCGTAGAGGAATATCCATAGATGGAGAAGGTGAAGGACTGGAGTATGATGTCATAGTATGATATGGATTACGGTATATGGGCGTCTGGTAGTGCTGAAGCGCTGAGCGGAATAGCGGTGCAGTTGATGTAACAGGAGACGTTAAGGGAAAATATTTGTGGGGGAACCGGAATGGTGGGTCAAGCAATACTAATGTGGGACATTGTGTCACAATAGGTCCCTGTGGGTCCAGAACTAAACTAGCCCTGGCCTTGCTATATTGGGATGATGTATTTCAAATTCGATTTAAGGTTGTATGATTGATCAAATCGGGATTTTACCATTCCCTTGGTTCTTCAGGGTCTTGAAGCTGTATCGGGTACAGATCTGCAATAGTACCAATGCTTATTTGGTCTAGACCGTTTACTCAGGTCACATGAGAAAACATGTGCCGGTCACGTGTTTTCCAGGGTCATAGCTGTACATTTGCACGATCCGTCTTTTCTTTCCTCTAGTCTGCCACTATGGTTCTGTAGTGCTCCACTCCTTTTTCTTGCTATGCCACTATGCAATAAATCGTAAAAAAATCTATCCGACGCTATGAATGGTCACTCCATCCTCCCTTCAAGAAAAACTCAAGAAAAACCAAACCGCTAAGTAACTTCTTATATTTATATTCAATTTTCACCATTACTGAATAATTGGCATGTAGATAAGACGGTCTAAATCTAGCCGTTCCTTACTACTATCTGCTGCAATCGTTTGACAACGAATTCGTCTGGAGGATGGATGGGCCGGGGGTGATGTTGAGCATCACTCCGTTTCAACTAGGGGCGAGCGCTATATTTTTTCGGGTGGGACTCAGTTGCTGGACTACTGGGAGTGGAGGGTCACCGGTCGTTCGTCCATTTCTTTATCTTTCTATTCATACACCAGTTGTATTTCCTTTTATTCTATTTTCTATTTCATTATGTCTTGTCATTTCATTTCGTTTCGTTTCGTTTCGTTTCGTTTCGTTACGTTTCGTTATGTCTTTTATATATATTATCATTGTATTCATATAATGGGTCCGTCAACTATTAGATGAGAGGGGTTGTATTATCACTTTGTAGCGTTATATATATTTTCTTTGCATGTCTGACTTAAAAATGACCAGCAAATCATAAAACAAATAAAATTTATCCAATCAGTTTAGATAGCATAAAAAAAGGGTGCGTGACGGGAAATCATGTGCATAGGTAAAAATAGCGGCCAATAAAAATGCATGGGGCATAGAAAAAGAGGGTGTGCAGCGGGAAATCACATGAGGGATAGGGGTCTTGGATATAACTGAATATTCAGTCACCAAAGGTGCTAGAATATCGGAATCAATGCAGAAAAAGGAAATTCTTGAATGAATGAGTATGGGGCTATACAATAGCGGTGAGGAATAATGGTATTGTATCTTTTCTGGAGTAAATCTGCAGATAGTGGCACTGGTAACTGATGAAGATGATATATAGGATAACCATATTTTGACAACTTTAAACCTGCATCAAAGTCATCATTGCCAAGACCTGAGGGGTCATTGACTTCTCCTGGTATTTTTACTGAACCAACTGTAATGACACCTGTAATGGAACTGATTGGCGTTGTTTCATAAAGCCACATGTGACAGACAGTGGCTGGAACTTGATATTTTCTAAATTCAAAATTCTTTGTGCGTGATGCAATGTGTGCAGCAAATTCTGGCTTGATGGCAAGAATAATATCTGTGATGTCTCCTGATTTAAGAGATATTAACTGATTTACTGAGCAATCCTCTACTTCAGCAGCTTCATCTTCCTGGTCTGCTATTTCATAAAGGATAGGGTCAGTTCGATAAATGTATGGTAAAATCCGAAATGCTGCATAATGCTCAGCATGCACAGCACCATCTAATTCTTTTAAAACATAAGTTCCTCTTCTTGTTTGTCTGACAACTTCATATGGGCCAAGGTAACGAGGGTCTGTCTTGAATTTTCCTATAGTCATCTCCAAACGACTATTATATACTAGAACTAGTTCTCCTGGCTGATAATCACGTTTTTGCAATCGTCTATGAAATCTCTGATCAAATTGCAATTTAGATATGAAGCGAGCCTGTTTAAGCACAGCTGCTGCTTTATCAATATCTTCTTGATGTCTTCCAAGCTGACGTATGCGGAGTGCTAACAAATCTGATGTAGAAAGTCCTGAGCAAAAACCTTCAACCATAAATGTGGCTTCTGTTAGGTCAAAGGGAAGTATAGGATGAGTGCCATGGAGTAGATAATAAGGTGAGTATCCAGTAACACTGCTGACTGTAATTCGGTCTGCAAATGATGCTAACTCTACGTGCTTGTGCCAATTCTTGATTTTTCCAGTCTTATCTTTTTCACAGGACTTGACTATGGCTTCACGTAGAGTAAAATGTCCTCTTTCTATTACACCATTTGCATGCTTATTGTAGGGTGATATGCGAACCTGAGGAATTCCTAGTCTTCTAAGCAGAGACTCAAATGCTCCTTTGACTTCTCCTCCATTATCAGTAACTACATGTTCAATGGCACCATAGCGACAATAGATCTGTTCCCAGAAGAATTTTGCTAAGTTGTGTGAATTGTTTGATCTTAGAGCTTTTACTTCAGTTGCTCCTGATAAATCATCACGTGCTGCTACAATGAAATGGTAGCCTCCTGAAGGTGGCATAAACATTACATCAATGTATACCTTTTGAAAAATTGCTGTAGGGGTAGAAATTGTAGGGGAAATTTCGATTTTCTTCAAGCTCCTAATTTGACACTGATGACATGATGAAATGTGGTAATGGACATCTGCTCTGAGATGAGGCCAAAAAAATCGAAGTTTGACTAAGTCAAACACAGCTTGTTCTCCTTTATGACCTAAGTTTTCATGAGCTTGAGTGAGAATGGCGATTCTTTTCTTTGCATTCATAATCACTAATGAAGGCATTTTCTGGCCATTTCTTCTAAACAGTTTATCATCTTTTAAATAAAATTGTCCAGTTTTCTTCAGAAATCTTCTTCTTGCCTGCAAGGTATCTGTTGAAGGCATTTCCAATGTGGATAAAAAATGTTTTACTTGAATGAGTATCTTGTCCTGTTGTAATTTAATTTCATTATTTGAAAGGAGTGTGATGGCCTTGTATGGCAATTTGGTAGGGACAGTGAAGCTAAATTTTCTTATTTCATGTGGATCAGGAACATGAACAAGCAAGGCAATATCATCTAGCCATGAATCATCATGCTTTTCAATTTCTTCATTATCTGCAAGTTCTCTGCGAGAAAGTGCATCTGGTCCCCTAAACTGGGTTGCAGGTACATGAATAAGTTTGAAGTCAAATAATAAAATTCCTTGAATCCATCTGTTTATGGCTGCATTAGGTTGTAAATCCGGTTCATTGAGCATGCCTTTTATAAACTTGGCATCTACCTCTATATGTAAATTCTTTATTCCTATTAAATACAGTCTCCAGTGGCGTAACGCGCGGTATAGTCCATATAACTCCAGTTTTGGCTGTGAATATCTGGATTCTCTTTCACTCATTGGTATTGAACCATATCTAGCAGGGCGACGATTTCCATTTTCATCTTCTTGTGATAAAATAAAACCGGCAGCAATATGGCTACTGTCTACTGATAAATATGTGGGTCTATCTGATGTATAATCAATAGAGCGGAGTGCAGGTGCTGAAGAAACCTTTTCTTTCAATGCCTGGAAAGCTGCTTGTCTTCTTTCATCCCATATAAACTCTGCTCCTTTATGGAATAACTCTGCTAGTGGCTTGGCTAGTGCAGAATAATTTTCTATCCAAATGCGAACTGTTCCACAGAGACCTAGGAAGCCTCTAACATCCTTGGGAGTCTTGAGTGGGGGCCAGTCCAAAACCTTTTGTACTCTACTATCATCAGGACAACGTCCTTCCGGAGTGCATTTCTGTCCTACGATCACGACACTTGAGCGGCAAAGTTGTGTCTTCTTAGCTGATATTGTCATTCCTGCACAAGCAAGGCGATGCATAATGCGATGTACATCTTGAGCGTGCTCCCAAATAAACCTTCTGATTCCTGGATTTTCTAGTAAAACTTCTGGTCTTCCGTCTTGATCAGGATAAATGGATGAAGGTCCTTTTATAGGTAAATCATCAATGAAGCTATTTGCAGTATGAGGGATTTCATCTTGAAGGATGAAGCACATACAACGTTGGAATTCTGCAGGTGAATTTGTGAATCCAGTGGGAAGTGATGTGAGACGAAGTAATCCCAGTGGTGTCATGAATGCAGTGAGGTCACGAGATGTAGGATGTACTTTCCTAGCATCAAATCCCCATAGTAAATCGAAGACTGTATAGCATTGGCGACCAGCGAAAGGTTCTACAAATTCATCTAGTATTGGAGGAAGGCCTGCATCACGTATTGTAACTGCATTGAGAGGTTGCAAATCATGGACTATACGAAGTTTTCCATCCTTCTTGCTTACACAAAACCATCTTGACCTATAAGAGGATTGACTTGGTTCATATACACCAGCATCTATTTTTCTCTTCAAAACATCCATGACTTTTTCTCTAAGTCCTGGTGGTATAGGAATATTTCGAAATGCCCAGGGTACATGTGGGACAGTAGGGATGATGTATGGTGAAAAGTAAGATTCCTTAAGTGTGCCTCTTTCAGTATCTTCAAAGCCAATAGCATCTTGGTTAAGTGACAAGAGGTGAGTAAATAATTTTTCTTCTTCTGGCCAAAGAAATCCATCATTGTTTATCTTGAGTATCTTCAGACGTTCAGATGTAAGCTTCTCTGTAGGTATGAAGTCTGGTGGTATCATAGGAAGTGGTGGTAATGTGGAAAGAGGGTCATAGGGAAATTTCCTTGTAACACGTGCATCTTCTGGAAAGGTTCCAGGGACAGGATTTATTTTCTTGTCCACTCTTTTGTAAGCTGTAAGTGTTAATGGATATCCTTGACTATCTGTTTCTTCACAAGGGAATATGAGAATGTCTCCTTCTTCACATATTAAGGTTCCTTCTCCTATAATGTAGTAATAGTCTGCTTCTTCTGAGGCACTTTCTTGCTTATTTGGTACTTCATTAAGATTGTAATCTTGATTGTCTTCATCTTCTGGGTAGACTAAAATAGGCATAGTTGTTTCTTGGCTATCCTTAATAGTCTCATAGTATACACTGAATTGTTCTAGTGGCTTATCTTCATGCTTAGAATTTTGAGGGTCCTCTTCATACAGTCTGACAGAAGTTATATTTGTCAGTTCAGTTTGTTTGTACACAGGTATACTAGGGCTGGCTAAGGATGTCAAATCCTGAATAGTCTTTGAAAATATAAACTTGTACACTATCACATCAAGTAATAAAATGTAGTACAGACAGATATAAAGAAGAGAGGTTTGACATAGGGGCAAAAATATTGTTGCAAGAGTAAACAAATCACTAAGTAATTGTGGACTTGTGATATTTGGGAGGATCAAAATATCCTTCCTTAAGCAAATCTGCCACTGCTTCAGGGCGGCGAAAGCGCATATCCAAGACTGCATTGATAGCATCAGAGAGTAACATGCGGCGATTGGAGCGAAAGATGATAGAGGAATTTTTGAGGAAGGTGATTTCTTCTTCTTCAAGGAGAGGGTTTGACTCTGTGAAGTGAAGGGGCCTAAAATGCTCTGTTGCAGGTTCAGGTAGTCCTTCAGAAACTCCTTCTTCCAGAAACCGAAATAGTAAACACTTGTGGTTGAAATAATAGCGGACGGGGTCATTTGAAGGCCTTTCATTGATGAGGGCCCTCCAGTCAGGGGTGGCTAGCTTGAATCCAATTCTGCGAATGCCTTCAACCAAGGATCCTCTAATAGCTTTGAGGAAACTGATGTGAACATCAAATGTAGACATGTGGTCTGGCTCAGCTGTTAAGATTCTTGCAGCAGCTAAGTCCTGATGAGAGGAGCCAGCATTGGAGATGGTGAAGGAATACACTTGAATGGGTGATTGAGGGCGAATAGGAGGTGCTTCCATGCGAAGCTGAGTGAGTAGATTGGATTCTGGATATAATGGGCCTGATCTGACACTAAATGGGGATCTGGGATCCTTGGAGGGAAATAAGGGCGAAATGCGTTCTCCTGCATTTAAGGCATTGGCACGATCAAATGGAAGTCTGGCATATTCATCAGAGGGGGTATTGATTTCCTCACCCTCTGGCAAGGACCAAGTATTGTCTGAGACAGGTGGCAATTGTAACAAAGGTATATCTTCAAGTGGGGGTGGTGTAGGCGAAAGCGATATCAAGCCTGGAGGGGAATCGAGCGGCTGCTGGGCTTCTTCAATGGCCTGACTGAGGTCTGAATTAAATTCTGTTATTGCTTCTGAATCTGGGGAATCAGACCTAGTCCAAGCGAACCATTCTAATTCTTCATCTGAGTCTGTGTCCATGGATTCATCAGAAGATGAATTAATGTCCTCAGAAGAGGACACACTGATAGGTCTAGTCCTAGATCCAGGTTCCTGATAAGGCTGAGGTAGAGATGAATTTATGGAAGTGGTATGAGGAATAATGATGGTGAGTGGATCTGGTTTGGGGCTTAGGATCTTGACAGCCTTATTTTCAGAGTCACTCCCAGAATAAACAGAAGAAGATGATTGAGAATCTACAGACATAGAAGTATTTTTAATATCTATGTATTTATTTGAAGAATATAAATAATTATCACTATTATTATTTAAATCTGGCAAAATTTCCTCAAAGATAGGAGACTTAGGAGAATATTCTAAATCACCATATAGATCATCAAAAGACATGGAAGGGGAGCTAGAGACTAAAGGTACAAAATTTTCACTACTATTAAAGGGGGTAAAAGGGGGAGTAGGCAAATAAGAAGTAGCAGGGAACCAAATGTTTCCTACATCGGAACCAGGGGTGGCATGGTTGGAGACGTCTGATAAGAGGTCCGGATCGCTGGGGGGCCGGGAAATCGGCTCGCGTCCCAATTCGGCATGAGGAGGGGGTGGAAATGCGTAATTTACCTCTGCGTGGTTGTAAAGCATGCGGGGCGGTTCGAGCACGACGGGGTTGATATATCTGACCTGGCCGACGGGCCAGTCCCAGTCGTCATCAGCAGGGAAAACAAATTCAGGGGTTTTCGCGGAAGTGGGGTAGTGATTGATGAGACCGGGCGAAGTGTCGCGTAAATGGGCATCAAGCGGCATATTGAGACCAGGTGGGAGTCCGTGGTCATAAACGAGCGCCGCCGGGGCGCTACGTTCATGATTTGCCGGTATATAGTTAGTGGATTCGAGGAGGGATGCAACTAACGGCGCGCGCGGAGAAGTGGGGATAATAACGTCGAGGAGGTCACTATCAGGGATGGCGTTGTGGCCGTTCATGGGTTCCGTGCGTATTGCGAGCTGAACGGTGGCCGCCGGGGCCGTATAATCGTCAAAAGAAGGCTTTTTCGTGAGTGAGGTAAAATCCGGGCATTTTTCGTGAGCGGGGTGCCTAGTACACACCGTGCAACCTGGCCATTCTACTTCCCCTTCATCACCTGCCTCGTATCCGTCACGATCTGTATGTTCGAACAGGTCGCGGCTGATGTCGAGGGCGGAATGGTGAATGTCATTGGTGGGGGCCGTTGAGTGGACTTCGGATCCCCGGAAATGAAAGAAATTGCTGTCCGTGGTCGCGGAAAGGTCCATGGTACCATCTGCGAGGGTCGAAGTATTTTCCGGAGGCATGGTAGTAGTCAGGGAGGGGCATCTACGGCCACGCTCCGTGTACTGTAGTGGAAGTCGTTTGTCAGTGAACAGATGAAGCGGGATCTTTCCCACCTCGTAGTCCCATTCCCAGCCTTCGATTGGGCTCCAACCGCGCGCCTCGTCGTTGGTCAACAACGATTCGCGGTCGTCCTCGCCAGTGAGCGTGATAGTGGGGACAGAAGAGCCAACCGTGGGAATCCGCGTGACCGGTAAGTTAATGGGGTTACGGGGCGGTTCTAAGGGCGGAATAATGTCGCCGGGGCGCGTGCGAGGGTCACGAGTGGTCACTGGGAAAGAATAAAAGTCCTCTATGTAAGGAGGAGGGACAGGGGGAGGAGAAAAGTTCTCCTCAGTAGAAGGGTTAGCAAATGGGTAAAATTGAAAAACTAAATGTCCCATCCTTAAAGAGGGGGGGACACTTGGAGAATTTATTGTAGCTAGAGAAGCATTTAATAAAATTCCGTGCTCAAAAGGAACACCAAGGGAATCAATCCCCGGAGAAAGCCTATATCCTACAGTGGCAGCAATCAAAAATTTACTTAAATGGGGAGATTGGTAATCAAGGGAATTTCCCAAAAAGGAAGTGATAAGTCGGCCAGCATCTGGATGACCATTGGAGTGGATCCCTTCTACAGGGAGAGGAAGAGGGTGGTTATTGATCATAAAAGGTGGGATCTGGGGGGTTTGTGCAGCAGACATGGCTACTGTCTCTCCCATTTCTTCAGAGTTTTTATAGCAATTCCTATCTAAATTTCCCTGGTGTGAAAATCCATTTCTTATCTTTCTCCTTTTAGAAAATTCAGATTCTTCATTGTTCATGTCATCACAATGGGCTATGGACAATGCAAAAAGTTTCGAGCCATCATATGCATTTTTGGGGATATTGAAGCATGAGATACTTTTATCTCCTTTTACTTCAGACTTATCCTTATCCAAATAAGACTTATCCTGTAAGCATGTAATCATTTCGGTAAAATAATTCGGTTTAAGCGGAGTTTGAAATTGCGGATTATAGCGGACTAATGCCTTATTTTGTTCATAAGACTTAGTTAAAGGAATTGTAGTGGTTTCTTCAAGTTCCATAGGTAAAGTGCATAAATAGGATGTTGAGGCATGGGCAGTAGTAGCTCCTCTGATGTGATTAACTTGAGAATGGCTTGGTGTGACCATTAGTTCAAATCTGTTTGTCAAATCTTCAGGATTCTTGAATACTAAATATGTACCATCTATTCTTTCATCAATAGAAACATAGTTGCCTCTTTGCCATGGTCTTCCAAGTAATAAATCAAATGGCACTGTCTCTCCTATGTAAAGATTGGCATAGGTAAGGACACCACCACAAGTCAATGGAACTTCTGAGACCAATCCTTTTAATGTTCCTTCGCCTCCATTAGCATCATTCATTGTGAGAATTTTTCCTACATCCATAGGTCTTTGGATAATTTCTTTCCAGACTTTTTTACTAATCACATTTAACTGGGATCCAGTGTCAATGATGGCTTCAATAGGTCTTCTATCACATTCCATCTGAAGCCTGATTAACACTCCACGATCCTTGGTTATGAATGAGCTTGCAATGGCAGATACCTTTGCATTCTTTCTCTTGATCATGTCTGTTAATTGCTCAGATAATTCCTTGGAAGAAGCTAATACTTCACGAACGCGCAGGGTAACTGGTGTGTCAAGGATTTGATTGACAACTTGAGTTTCTCCAATATTGACTGAAATTTCAGATTGTCTGGGAGTGGGCTTTGGACGAGTTATGGCATTATGTCTTTCAGCCATGATCTTGTTCTTATCTATGTTTGCCTTGTGTCCTTGTATATGAGTCTTGGCTGGCTTTGTTGGAGAAGGATCTATCATCTCCACATCTGAATCTGTGTCTGAAGGAATATGTATTGGGGCTCTTATATCCATTGGAACAGGTTGTTTTGTATGCAGATCTTCTGTAGGATGGAATGGGTTTGTCTTCTTGAGAGCAAAAGGTAATGGTGCGGGTACATGTGCTTGAGCTTGCTTCTGTGCTGAAAGAGGGCCGGGTTTGACTGGGCCTTTAGGAATGGGTGGCAGTACTGTATTAGGCCTTATATTCTCTTTTCCTTTGGCCTTAATACCTGTGGGAGGATATACTCCATCTAATACTTCCTTCCTTGCTGCACCAATTTTCTGTGGTCCTCTGACTGCAGGCAGGATTTGTATTTCTTCTTCCTTGATTGTAGGTATAGTATATGCTTCAAAATCTTCTTCAGCATCAGATTGATAGTAATCAGAGAATTGATCTTGTAATACATAGAAGTGTGACTGGACATTGCTGGCCTTTTCAGCTACATGTCTATCAATTGCTTGTACAAATGTCTCACCCATATTTCTGCGAATTATTGAGCCATCTGGATAAACAATCCTTCCAAGACCATCCTTGGTTATCTTGCCTGTCTTGAGTAATTCATTTATTTGGAAACATGTTTGCATTCCATGTCCTTGTCCTCCACAACCATAGCAGGTCATGGGTCCTCTTTGTTCATTGGAAGGAGTAAACGAATTGGTAGGGGTAAACGAACTAGTAGAAGGGTTTGGTGGAAGGCCAACACTATTGGCAGCTGAGATTTTGAAGGGAGGTCTTTGTGTTTGCTGTGACTGTGCTTGCTTTTGCTGAGGTTGTTTCAACTCAGGTGGGCTAATACAGTGAGCAATGTCTGGATCTAGCTTCAAGGCTCTATAGTATGCTAGTCCATACTTAATATCATCCAAAGAAAGCTTTCCCATTTGCTTGATTAAAGACTCTACTTCATTCTGGTGTGATGATGATGTGGAGGTAGACTTCCTGTCTATCCCCTTCCTGCCATTATCTTTCTTCTCAGTTTCTTTCCTTACTGTCTTCTTAAATAGTTCATCATCTGAATCATATGCCTTGGATTTGAATGCCTTCTTCTTCTTGTTAGCTTTCTTTCTCTTGATGCAGGCTTCATAGTCACTATCTGTATCATACTCTGATGAATCATCTGTATCAGAGTCTTCTGAAACAGAGTTGTCTAGTCTTCCTGGTATATCTGAATCTGAATCTGCTAGATTCATGTCAAACCTATTCCTTTCAAATAGAGTTTCTGCAACCTTAATGACATCTTTCATAGGGAATGGAGATGTGACATCTAAAGGTGTTGATCCAGTGTTGAGACGTGTCTCAATGATATGTCTGAGGTTCTTGTTGATTCCATGCCAGAAGTATGCAGCCTTTTCATCTGCAGAGATCTTCTTCTTGCTCTCTAACCATCCTGCAATAGTAATGAACCTGCGTTCATATTGCTTCCATTTGGTGAGAGTTCTAATCTGCTTAAGTTTCCAAATGCGTGCAAGGGTCATGAGATCTCTAACAATGTATCTTGTTTCCTTTAGGGCAGCATCAAAGTAGCGAGTAATATCTTTCTCAAGAGTATTCCAGTCCTGGGATATGTAACTCTCCAGGGCTTCAATGAGCTTGACTACTTTGGTGGAGCAGTAATCTACAATCCTTTCACATTTCTCTTTATCAGAAACAGCATAGGATTTGCACATTTGATTGTAATGCCTTAAGAATCTCTTGACTTCTTCATAGCTTCCTTTGAATTTAGCTGGGGCAGACTTCTGCCCTAGCAGGGGCATCATGTCTGGGGTACGAGTACTGGTGCTTGTGGACATTGTGTATTAGAGGTATAGAAATACTTGGGTTATTTGGATTAAAAATCCTCGCGGTGGGCTCCAATTTTGTTATGTGAATGTTTGTTTCACCAAGAATTACCGGAGTTGACTTTGTTCAGGTATCTTCTTGTTGTTCGTGGGTTTTTAATATCTAAATAACCTATCAGGAAGGGGTTTGTGGGTATATGTACTATATGAATCAATAGAATGTAATAGTGAGGTCTCTTCAATTAAGAATTGAGACTTTGAGTAGGTATGAATAGCAATTGGGTGTGTGATGTACTGAAAATACTAATATTCACTACTAGAATATAAAAATATGAACTAATGAATACTGATAACAATATTCACCAGTTGAATATGGACAGTTTTGGCTACAGGGCCTATTCAATCAAGAGTATCTCTGGGTATTATAATATCTGACTTAAATCCGAAGCTTCAAACGCACATTGGCTACTAGTTCAGGGATATCTTTAATACCTTTTGAATACTCTGTTTTTTGTTTAGGATGAAACCTTAACCTTAGAAGTGTATCTATTTAGGATGAAACCTTAACCTTAGAAATGTATCTAGCTGACTAATGCTGACTAATGAATTGATTGAACTGAGTGAACTGGGTGAATTCTCCTTGATGACAAGGGGAACTCAGGGAATGATAGAATAAGAGTGAACTAGACTGGATTGCAAGCACTAGCTACTACAATGAGTAACTACTAGTACTAAGAGAATGAGGGATCACACTGTGTGAACCCAACTGAGAGTGACTACTGAGTGGTGAGGGGGGAAATCCTACTGACTACTGGAATTTGGGGGCCCTATTTATACTGTTGGAGAACAATGGGGGACTGAGAACAATGGGAAAGTGAGAACAATAGGACTGAGTCATGAGAACAATGGATGGCATCAAAGAGGCTGTGAACAATGGGCTCTATCTCCATTTGGACTGTTTAGAACAATAGACTGCTCAGAACAATAGACCATTGTCTTTATGTAAGCAGAATATCACAATCACTCTCTGATGCATCCTATCTTATCATTATCTTATCATCCTCTTGTTCACATCTTATCTAATCATTTCCCATTATCTAGCTGAGCCGCTTTTGATCAATACAAGTAAACAAGATTTGTAATCAATCCATTATTGCTAATATAGGTAACAATGCTAGTTGGGCTTGTCTCCTTGCACGCGCAATACAGAGAAATATATAATAAATACTAATGAGTGGGGGATGTGCCTCTGTGCACCATACATAAACGGCTAGGTCTGGGCATTACTAGTGAAGCCATAATAAATGATATAAAGGTAAGCATATATGCTATTTGTGTCTGTTCACTAGCATGCGTAATGTGGAAAGGCATAGAATGGGTACTAATGAGTGTAGGTGTGCATCCATAGTGTTGCACTTAAATATCTAAGTCCGTGGTCCGATGGTAAACCCATGACATTACACCCAAAAACACTTGGGGTCATGACACCGAGAAACCCGCGGCCCAAAAACTGCGGGTTTACCCGAACCCGTGCTATACCCTAGGCAGACTGCGTGAAACCCACACCGGTCCACGGGCACCAAATATGATCATGGTTGGTAAGTATTCAATTTCTTTTACTCAAATACTTGACTGCAATGACAATGACGGGCTACAACGAACCCGACGGGGGGAACAGGAACAGGAACAGGAACAGGAACAGGAACGGCAACAGCAACAGCACCAACAGCAACAGCAACTTCACTACCCAGACAAATACAGGCAGCTACAGAGGGGTGGTGATGTGCCCACCCCGCATCAGTATGTTTTTTTAGTGCTGTTTTTGTTTTTATATTGTGTTACTGACTATTTCCTACGACACCCATGCCCACACCCACGCCCACGCTCTCAACATTCACATTGAAGAGGACACGGCCAAAAGCGGCATAGACAGGGAGGGAAACCCAATGGCCAGCAACGGCCCCCAGACGACCGCGATCTGACCAAACGGGGAGGAGATGGGAATGACAGGAAAGGTAGTAAAATGGACACAGCGGGATGGCGGTGCGCCCACCCCCGCTGCCCAGGTATGAATTTTGTTTTGTTTTCATTCTTCTCTTCTAATCTTGTACCACAGTCCACATCATTGCCAATGCCAAATGAGGACCCCCACCTCCAAACACCCTGCACCTGGGAAGGAGGCCGGACCCCAATGGCATCACCCAGTGTAACAGCGGCAACAGCAGCAGCAGCAGTGGTGCAGCTGCAATGGCTGCAACGACGATAGCAGCAGCAGCAATGCGGCTGCAACGGCTGCAATGGTGATAGCGGCAGCAGCAATGGTGGCAACAGCAACGGCGACAACAGCAGCCATGACAGCTGGCAGTGGCTACCGGCGGCAACAGCAGCAACGAATGGCGACGTGCCCAGGAAGGTCAAAGCAGAGAAACGAGGCTAGGACAGGCAGATGAGTGTCCACCCTCTCCTCTTGCCGGCACGACACTGATGACTGGTTGTACACCTGTCGGCTTGCGGACAATGACCACAGTGATGGCAGACACGGAGAGAAGGTAAGGGGCAACAGATGAGGGGACAAGTACTACAGTGCACCGAGGACACCAGGACGACGCATGCCAGCAGCCTTGAACCTCTCACAAACGAGAAGGAGATGCCAGGGGGGAAAGGCTTCCTAGTGCATTGTGGACACAACACAGATGCCCAGGATGGCCCACTCCAACACCTCACAAGCGTGCACCCACATCGATTGATGTGGAGGCTGCGTGTGCGAGGTTGCAGGTGGGGTGGGTACAGGAGAAGGGGAAATGCCACCAGAAGAGCCAAGTATTGGCCCTCTGGAACGGCATACCCACTGCGGCTGCAGGTCAGGTAGTCCCAAATTCAACAGCGTCAATAATGCAGGTACGGTGCGGCTTTCCCCACCGTAATTCACATCGCTTCCCATGCAGATGTTGGGCGCTTTTACAATGTGGTCCCGGCATGCGAACACATGCCATTCGCACCTAATCCTCCATTTGTCTTCACAGCCTCATATTTTGTTACAGCCCATTATGCCCCCCCGACGACGAAAGGGTGAAAAGGCTATGGAGACACAAATTCAGCTACCAGATGGTGCATTACAGGCCACATTCCATGTGGCAGGTGAGTCCTTCTTCGATATACGAGCCACACCTTTCAGACTTGACTAAAAATCAGCTGAACAGGTTACCAGCCTATGCCGGCCCCTAGTGAGGCACCCTGAAAGGCGCAGAGATCCAAGAGGCCAGCTGCCAGTGCAGAAACTAGTTGGCCTGCCACAGTGGTTCCCAAAAACCAGGCAACTCAAGCCGAAGGTCCAAATCGTCGCAGCAAACAAACAACTAAACCTGCTCAAGCAGTCATCCCACCCCCACCGAGGCAAACCAAGAAGAATAAAGGCAAAGGCAAAGCCCCTGCTATTTTCTCCACCCCTCTGCCACCTGTCGGCTTCACGGCTACAGCTGCTGAAATTTTATTCATGCTGAGACACTCCCAAGCAAGCCAACCTGTACCCACAGCGACTCCAGTGGTGGGACCCAGCCTACTGCCTGTAGTCGACTGGAATACACCGGAACCACTGATTAATAGAAACATTGGGATGGTCTTTGAACTCTTACCGCATGGTACCCCGGCTGGGACCCCAAAAGAGCTCCCAGCACAAGCTCGGGCGCTCCGTTATACCACCCCTGATACTAGCACAACCCATGCTATATTAGACTAAAAGTAAGAAACATGAGCAGCATACAGCAATGGACAACCACCAATGAGGGATCGTCCAAAAACAAACGCGGTAAGTTACCACAAACAGTAATTTCATCCCCCCCAGAAACAAGAGCTGCGAGAACTGCCGCTACACGAGAACTTAACCTCACCAACAATGCACCCCCGCAAACAGAACAGGAAAAAACAAAGCTACAAGCTATCAACTTCCTCACCACCAACTCACTCCTCCTCCATGAACAACACCTCAACATCCCCACACTTTCGGATATACTTATACAAATTACCACCATGGAAAACTGCCCCATCACACCCACCACCTCCAATGCCATCTGATCAGTAGCTATTCTATTGGATTCCATAGAACTTAGCCTGAGAACTGACACTTTGGTCGACGCAATTACAACTGAGCTCAAGCGACAGGCAGGAGACTTCCACGACTCCCTTGGACATGCGATGGAACCAATTCTGGAATCCATCTCAGGAAAAATCACAGAACACATCGAAATCAGCCTTATGGACGCCAAAACCCAACTTCAACAAGTGGTGGCAAACCTCACCAAAACCTTGACCATGCTCAAATCCACAACCACCTCATACAAGGATGCCGTATTATCACAGAACCCACACCCCGCGCTCACTCATAAAGACCCGCGCATAACAGCCAAAGAACAGTTACAAGCCCGCCAATTCCTTCTCGATGTCGAAGACTTGCCAGAAACAAAAAAGGCGCTAGACATCAGCCTAGCAAAACTAACAGAAAAAGCTAATGCAGCCCTCCAAATCACAGCCCCCCCACCTACATCCAAGTTCTTAGGCATCACCAGATTACGAAACGGAGGTATCCTATTGGAGGCCAACTCAAATGACACCGCACTATGGCTACATAACGACCAACACCTCACCACCTGCCTCACCAGCTTCGGACACAATGCTTCAATCAAACGCCATACCTATGCCACCCTAGCATTTTTCGTCCCACTAACCTTCGATCCGGAAACGCCTGAACACCTCAGGGAAATTGAGGAAACAAATAATCTACCCAAAAACTCCATAAAACGAGTTAACTGGATTAAACCAAAGGACTGTCGCTCACCCAATCAAACCTGTGGCCATGCCATATTCACCTTCAACTCCCCCAAAACGGCCAACAAAATTCTAGTGAACGGCTTCTACGTTTGTCACAAAAGAATAAATGCCAGTAAATGTAAAAAAAAGCCCATATGCTGCCTCCGATGTCATCAATGGAACCATACCGCAGCACGTTGCCCAGCAGATATCAACACCTGCAGCACATGTGGAGACCACCATAGAACATCATCCTGCAACAACCCTTCATGCCCCTACTGCACCCCCTGCAGACAAAACGGCCACACCAGCTGGGACCACAACTGCCCAACATTTCTCCAAAAATGCAAAGACGTGGACGTTCGCAACCCGGAAAACCTCCTACCTTACTTCCCCACAGCTGAAAAATGGACCCAATCCCCATACCCCAACAATCACTCCAAAGCTCCCAACCCCTCATCCACCGCCACCACCACCGCCGCCCCCCCCACACGACCTGACCATCACACCCCTACAAATCATCAATCAACGATCCCAAATAGACAGCGTTCTCCCTACCCACTCCCCCCTCTCTCCCCGGCCACACGACACTACTCTCCACCCCACTCCATCTTCGACCGACCACTAACCCCCCTCCGCATAACCAACCCCCCCCCCTCCAGACACCAATCCAAAACCACATGACAATCCACCATCAACTTTGAGAAACAACCACAACCACCACCGCATCACACCACCACCCCCATCCCACCCTACTGAGCATGGGGAGACGAACCACTCATAGCCTCCATCAACCCACTTCCCCACACCTCCACACAGAATGATAACCAAGCAGGCAGTGCCTCCCACCTGACCCCCTCAACTAATGCCTGAACAACCATACCCACAACTGACTCAGCTAAACATCTGGCAAATAAACCTCAACAAATCGGCCAAAGCTCAATGGGATCTCATCAATTCACTAATCCACACTAAATGCAACATTCTACTAATACAGGAACCGTACTTCGACTACTATGGCAATACGAAAGCCACACACAATTGGAGAGTCATATACCCAGCCAACCACCTCACTTCCAAAGCACCCACCCGGTCAGTAATCTTTGTCAACACAAAGCTCAACACCAACTACTGGGAACAAATAAAAATCCACGGATCCAACGACCTCATGGCGATCCGAATCAAAAGCCCAACAGGCAACATCTCCATCTTCAATATTTACAATGACTGCCATCATTCCGACACCCTCGACACCCTCCACGCCTTCGCCCAAGCCCATGAAGCGACCCTCCACCAACAAGACACCGACCATATGCTATGGTGTGGCGACTTCAACAGACACCACCCCCTATGGGACGAAGAGCGAAATCATCACCTATTCACCGCCAACGCCCTAGCTCAAGCAAGAATACTCATCGAAGCCACGGCTGACTGCGACATGATAATGGTGCTACCCAAAAACCTCCCCACCCTCGAATCTATGGCAACGAAAAACTGGACCAGAACAGATAATGTCTTCTGCACGGCCAAAACAAGCAACCTCATACTCTCTTGCAACACCAAACCAGAACTACACCCAACCGGCACCGACCACATACCGATATCCACCTCCATCTCCCTCCACCCACAACTAAGACCTGACAAACCCTCACAAAACTTTTGCAACACAAATTGGGACACATTCCGCACCCACCTCAACACCCAATTACGACAACTCCCCCCGACAGCACCCATCACCTCCCAACAACAACTAGACGATGCCATATCCTCATTGACCAACGTACTACAGTCAACGATCAAAGCCATAGTCCCTGTCCGCTCCATGCCCACACTCAAAACGATGGTGGACTCCGCAACTAAACCAGCTCAAGCGAGACAAAAACAGACTAAGTCGATTATCCTACAAGCACCAAATAGACACCGCTCACCCCAGTCACGATGAACACAGAGCTGCACGTAACCTATACAGTAACAAAATCCTCAGAGCCAAAGAAAAACACTGGTCAGCCTTTCTCGACGAAGCGAGCGACAACGATCTCTGGACAATCAACAAATGCGCATCCAACCCCATCAGCGACAACCCCAGAGGAGACGGCGGCAAGAGCTCTATCCCCACCCTAGAAATATCTCACTTGGATGGTCACACAACTTATGCAACGTAGAATGAAGCCAAAAGTCGGGCCATCACTAACTCCTTCTTCCCCCCCCCACCTGAACACTCCTCGGTCCCACAAGACTACATATACCCAGATCGAGTCCCCTACACAACACACATCTCCAAACACCTCATCACCAAACACCTCGCCAAAATACTCCCCTTCAAAGCCCCGGGCCCGGACAGCATCCCAAACATCGTACTCAAAGAATGTACGGCACTCATCTCAGACCACATTTACAACATCTTCAACGACATTCTCACACTCAACATCTATTATGACCCATGGAAGGACTCCATCACCAGCACGCTATGCAAACTGGATAAACCAAGATATGACATCCCCAAAGCCTATTGCCCCATCATACTACTTAACACTCTCCCAAAACTACTGACATCCATCATCGCAGAAACCATAACAACCATGGTCGAAGAACACCAACTCCTACCTTCCCATCATTTCAGCGGTGGAGTAGTGGGACCCAGCCAGTCACGTGACTGGGCTCCCACAGTTGACCTAGTTAGTAGCCTTCCTGATGTAGTAGTCAGTCCATCCATCCTATCCAGTCGACTTCCTCTCGAGTCCTGCGTGAGCCCCTGGAGTGGTACCTCGGTACCACTCCAACGTGGTGATGAGAGTGTTTTTCGACCCACGCACCTCTTTTTCTCTCGGTTTCTCACTCCTGATGTTTTTTTCTCGCGAGACGACTTATTTCGGCCTCACCACCCACCGCTGCGCAGACTTTTTCCCTTACTCTAGGTCCTACGGTACTCGAGTTACCCCCCCGGCACTCTCGTTCAACCCACCGACGCCCCACGTCGCTCCAAAAACGCGGGCGCGACCCGTTTTGAACACCCAGCACCAGGCCGCGTCACACCACTCAACCTTCATTTTTCAGACCCAGGACCATCCCTCGCACCGTCGTTCAACATCGTACGGCCCCACCGCGTCCCACGTCACCCCAAGAGCACCGTCGACCCCGTTTTTTGACGCCTCAAGACCCACCGGCATTTCGCCACGTCATCACTTTCGACCCCCCATTTTTTCGTGTAACCAGGCTCCCCCCGCGTTCACCCAAACCCCCGCACCCACGCTCGACGACCCAGCGTTCCGGTCCTGCCCAAACGAACCCCCGTCGCCGTCCAAGTTAAGTGCCCGCATCCTGCCACGTCACCACCATCGACCCACGTTTTTTCGCATACCCCAACCCTACACAGACTTATTCAACTTTCCGCACCCCCGTTCCACCGGCCAGAACCCCCCGTTCCCCTCCATTGCGCCAAACGAGCCCCTGCCATCGTTTTCAGACACCCGGGCCACCCGCCACGTCACCATCACACGGCCCCATTCTGCCAACATACCCAGCCCCGGACCGACTCACGAAGCTCGCCGCCCACCCATTCACCATCCCGGAGCACCCCACCTCCCTCCACTACCGCGAATGGACCATGCCCGCCACTCCCAGACCCCCACCGCGTTCCGCCACGTCATCACCCCCCCGCCGGTTTCTTGCACCATACCCGGCCCCGCGAGCCCTCATTCATCTCCCCGCAGCCTCGTTCTAGACTGTGGTGACTGCCCTGGACCCATAGGAACCCAAACGAGTCGCCCCAGCCCCCCACACGCCCTCGTTCAGTCGCGTACCACCCTGCCAGGGAACCCAACAGTGTAATGTACCCCATGCCGACCTGGAAGAGCCACCCCGATCCCTTCGCATGATACACCAACCCCTCGCATCGAGATACTGTGCCCTTGTTAGTACAACCCTATGTCCCCATTGCTTATTATAGCTTTATAGCCCTATCCCCCTGTTCCCCCACCTGCTGGATGTCAATTAAAGTCTACCTACGAGCTGTCACTACACTTGTTCACACCTGTTCACCTAGTTCCACCAACACCGTTACATTTTTGATCACCAGAACTTCCATGCTGCACTGAGTACTTGCCAGAGCAATTTGCACGATTTTGGATCTTGCGTCGTAAGCCCTAACCTTGCGAGGAAGGCATTCGGAGAGTTTGAGTTTGAGAGAGGAGTTCTATAGAGTCTGGTCATCTACCGCCCCCTGCACGAGGATGACATCCCGCTTCACAATATAAGGCCCCGGCCTTGAGTCAAGGCATTCTGAGAGACTAGGAGTTGTGGCTTTAGAGTTTTTCGGTCAGTTTCTGTTTGTTTTGTGTTCTTTTCTGTAGCAGTTGGCGACGAGGGCGTCGCCATGAGGAAAAGGGGCACTTGGAGTAGTGGGACCTGGCCAGTCACGTGACTGGGCTCCCACGGTTGACCTAGTTAGTAGCCTTCCTGATGTAGTAGTCAGTCCATCCATCCTATCCAGTCGACTTCCTCTCGAGTCCTGCGTGAGCCCCTGGAGTGGTACCTCGGTACCACTCCAGCGGGCGACCCAGACGAACCACCACCAATTCTATGCACGTTCTAGTTCACCAAATCAAACACGCTTGGCAGAACAAAAGAGTAGCTGCAATCCTCTTCTTGGACATCGAAGGGGCATTCCCAAACGTGGTCACGGAGCAGCTACTCCACAATATGAGGAAAAGATGCATCCCCGAGCCGATTATCCAACTCATCAACAACATATTAACGGATCACACAACCCACCTCACCTTCGACGACTACACATCCAACCCGATACATCTAAAAAATGGCATTGGCCAAGGCAACCCAATATCCATGATAATATACTTATTTTATAACACTGACCTACTCGACATACCTACAGGGAGACACGAACTCACTGTGGCATTCATAGACGATGCCGCCATATACATAGAAGGCAAAGATTTCACAGCAACCAACAGAGTCATCAAAAACATCATGACAAAACAAGATGGAGCCTTCAGCTGGTCTAAGGACCATAATTAAACCAGCAAATTCGCGCTAATAGATTTTTCACAGCGAAGCAACACAGCAAGACCCCCACTCGCACTCAACAACACTCTCATTAAACCCGTCAAGACACACCGATTCCTTGGCATTATTATGGACCAGCACCTCCAGTGGCACGAACAACGAGAACACGCAATCGCCAAGACCACCAAATGGATCCATCTCTTTTGCAGAATAGCATGGCCCAAATCAGGTGTTCCCAGAAAACTAATGCGACAACTATACACGGCCATCGCTATCCCAAAAATGACCTAGGCCGCTGACGTCTGGTACACCCCAGTCCACAAGACAACAGACGGCACCCATAGGAAGGGATCAGTCAGAGCGATGCGCAAGCTCACAAAAACCCAATGTCTGGCATCTATACCCATCACCAGAGCCCTTAGAACAACACCAAATGACCTACTTGACCTCCACGCTGGCATCTTACCCATCGACCTACTAATGCATAAAGTCTGTCATAGATCAGTCATCAGAATGGCATCCCTCCCCGCCTCACACCCATTATACACTCCTATACGACATTGCACGAAACACCTCATCGCCAGACACAGATCCCCCCTTCACACACTCACCCACCTTTTCCATATCAACCCAGATACCGTAGAACCCATATGCCCAACATACTCACACACCACCACCCCTTTCCAAACTTCCATACCCAACACCAGAGACAAATCCATAGAGCAACATGACGACAACAAAGCAGACATAAAAATTTACTCAGACAGCTCCACACTCGAAGGAGGAGTAGGCGCAGCGGCAGTCCTATATTGCAACGGACGCACAGAAGTCAAAACACTCTGATATCACTTAGGATCCAGCGACTTCCACCACAACGTCGAGGCAGAAAACATAGCAGGCACCCTCGCCATACACCTACTAAGCCATGAAACACTTCTACATGACATCTCCATTTACATCGATTGTCAACCCAATATGTGCACTAACCTCCACCAGAACAAATCCTAAATCCAGTCAACACACCCTAGATAGTGTTGCCGAAGTTCAGTTTGGTCCGGTTCCGACCCTTTTTGGCAGAACCACGAACCGAACTTCAGGTCCGGTTTGGCCCTGCGCCAAACCGGAACCCAGACTGCATTGAACCGTCTCTCCGTGTTCGGTCTGGGTTCAGACGCAGTCTGAACCCAGGACTGAGGTGGGCTCACCCCATGAGCTCTGTTCTCCTCGCGAATGGCAGGCACATATCAATTGATACGGCGCTGCACTTCGTGAGGTAGTTGGGCTGCGGGGGAGCTGTCCTGCGCTGCTGCTGCTGCTGCTGCTGCCACTGCTGCTGTTGCTGCCGCTGCTGGCGCTGGTGCTGCTGCCGTTGCCATTGCTGCTGCCACTGCTGCTGCTGCTGCTGTCATGGCCATTGCTGCTGCTGCTGCTGCCGCCGTTGCTGCCGTTGCTGCTGCCGCTGTTGCTGCTGCTGCCGGCATTGCTGCTGCTGCTGCTGGCCATCGTGGTTGTCGTTGCCGTTGGATGGCTTTTGCTGTTGCCGCTGCCATTGCTGCCGGCGCTGCTGCTTCCGCTGTTGCTGCTGCTTCCGCTGTTGCTGCTGCTGCTGGCCATTGCCGTTGTCGTTGCCTGGTTGCCATTGCCGTTGCCGTTGCCGTTGCCGTTGCCGCCGCCGCTGGTGGTGGTGGTGGTGGTGGTGGTGTTGCTGCTGTCCCACATCCCTTGGCATTGCGTTGGCGTTGGCATTCAACTTGTGCCAAGGTGGGTGTGGTCGCGATGTGGTCGCGGTCAAGTTGCCTGTCGCAAATAACATTAGTAAAGTTAAGAAAAAATCGAAACATACCTTGATGAACACAACACAAATTGTGTTGTGTTCAACCCACGTTGAAGTTGCTGTGTTGCGTGAAAGGTCACAGCCGGTCACATGATGCCGTTTAACACGAAATAGTAAGTAAAGAAATACGAAAAACAAATGAAACCAATACCTTAAAAATATCCGCGTTCGCGGTTTGAACGCGGTTTGGAGCCATTCAGGAAATCCGGCAGGCCTTGAAACCCAGAACTGAACCTGCGGTCCGGTTCAGCACTTGGCTGAACTTAGACCGAACTTAGGGTTCGGTTCGGGGTTTGAACCGGGTTCGGCTAGGTTCGGAACTGAACTACGGCAACACTAACCCTAGACATCTTCCACAAAGCAGTCCGACGCCTCACCAATACCAACCACCTCCTCACCATTACCATCAAATGGATATCAAGCCACAGTGGCGTTGCTGGGAATGAATGAGCTGACACAGAGGCTAAATCAGCAGCGAGAGGAATCACTAGCCCACAACACACCCTGCCCCATGCCCTTCGACTCGAATCCCTGCCATTCAATGCCTCCGCTCTCAAACAATCATTCAAAAAACAACTAAACATACAATAGAGGGACGCCTGGCAATGCTTGCCACGATACATACGCTTCACCGGTATCGACCCTGACTTTCCCCTTAACAAGTTCCTTAAAACCACATCTAACTTAACTCGCCCCCAGACCAGTTTAATTACACAAATCCGCACTGGACACCTCCTGCTCAATGCCTACCTACACAAAATCAAGAAATCCGACACTGAAATCTGCCCCAAATGCACCCAAGCAAAGGAAACAGTACACCATTTCCTTTTTGACTGTCTGCTCTACCGAAACGCACATCACTCACTTACTAACACACTCAGGACACAAGCCCGATCCCTCACCTTCCTCCTCAACAACAAAAAAGGCATATCAGAGCTAATAAAATTCATGCGCCATACAGGCAGACTGAAAGACTCTCTCGGTGACATTTGCAACCTGACCCATACCTGACTAATTCTATTATTCAACAGCACCACCGCCACCATCACTGGCAACCCCCCACCCCCACCCCCATACACACTTGTTCACATCAAGATCTACGCTGCCCCCACCCACCCAACTTCATATTCGACCACACCATTCGACCCAACACCAACAGACGTTCCCCCTCTCATTATACCTTCTTTACCCTGCGGCCCCATCTTCCTCGTGCATGCCCACTCCGGCGGCCGAGCACTTATATGGTCTAGACCCCCCTACAAAGCAGCCCTCATTAGTACCACCGGGCACCCTCACAACCAGGCCAGGTGTCTAAAACAGCATTGGACATGCTGGGGTCATGGGGGACTTATTCCATCATGACTACATTCATAAACCAGAGGCGCAGGAATTGGGACAGATCCCAATTTTATAATCTTATTCCTTAAAAATACTTCTCTGCTCACATGTAATGTCCGACATAGGGTACAACCCTGTGGGACAATAAAATTGACTCAAAAAAAAGAAAAAAAGAAAAAAAAAGAAACATTCCTGAGCCCCCACTGTCACCGTCACCTTTGCCAGGGGTGAATGCTGATCACCGTCAGAGTTTTGCTTCATCGTCAGACAAGGATGCTGGAATGCCGAATGCAGACCCTGATGACCCTTTCCTGTCTGAGTCCAGCTCGGATCATCCTTCACAAAGAGATTCTTCTGCATCGTACGCTTCGCAAGCCTCCGGGAATTCTCAGGCTTCTCAAGGTTCTCATAGAGCCCCAGGTGCTCCATGAGCAGGCTCGCATAGTACCCACCGTCGCAATTCTGGCCCTGCGGGAAATAAGAGGTACCATGTTGCGGCTGATGTGTGGAGATTTTACGACAAAGAAAGGTCGTGTCGATATTGCCAGTCAGTGTTTATATCTCATTAATTTCAATGTACTGATCACATGTTGCATAGGCACATTCATTCAACTGATCTTAGCCACAAACTTACCAAGTTTGATATCAATACTGCGACAGGGCCACTCCGCCGTCACTTGTATGAAAATCATACTGAGCTCTGGCTCAGCAACTGCGAGAGGTTTGGAATCGAAATCAAAGCAAAAGAGGTGTTGAGTTTCATTCAAGAATTTCAGGGAGAAGGAGGAGCTGCAAGGCGTGATCCAAATGCTTGTAAACCGTACTCAAATGAAGCTTTTGTGGATGCTATTGTGGAGTTTGTTGTTGGTGACGATCAGGTCAGTGTTTTCAGTGCCAAGAGTCACTCATGCTGATCTTGCATCACAGTCATTGAATATCGTCGAGTCTCCACATTTACATGCCATATTTTTGTTGCTTCGAAAAGAATTAAAGGAGTCTGATATCCCTGGTCGAACAACAATTCGTAAACATGTTGAAGAGGTGCTGGCAGAACATCTTGTTCAGCCTGGGGAGGAAATGAAGGTATGCAACTTTCATTCTTCAATAATTCCGAGAATTCATAATATTATAGAATGCCGTTGGGAAAATTTCCTTCACAAGTGATTTATGGACTGATCCAAATCTTGTGTCTTTCATGGCCGTCACTGCACACTGGATCGAACCAGAATTTGAAGACACACCCACTGAGAAAAAATGCCAGCTACAACTTAGAGCCGACTTGGTGGGATTTATACGAGTTCCAGGACGACATACTGGAGAGCATCTTGCTCATGCATTTCTGTACATTACAGACCGCCTCAAGATCACAGAGAAGGAATTTTCCTTTTTGTTTCTCAGTCAATTTTCTGACTTATTATCTTATAGATTGGATGGATAACCCTTGACAATGCAACAAACAATGACACCTTCATGTTTTCTTTGGATCATGAGCTTCGTCGTCAAAAAATTAAGTTCCATAAGGTCCACCGCCGCATCAGGTAAGTGACAATTGCCTGCACTTGCCTTCACTTCATGTGTTGTATTCCGGATGCTTTCCCCACATTGTCAACCTCACATGCAAAGCTGTGTTATCAGCAATTACCAACCCTGAATTTGCTGCTCCTGATGCTCCAGATTACACCCCAGAACAGGTTGCAGCATTCTTGGATGAGCTAGGTAGAGATCCTATTGCTACAATTCAATCTTTGATTAATGCAGTAGGTTTTTTATTTTTAATCTTTACTCTCTTTTAATATTCACTCTCTTTGTTCAGATACGAGCATCATCACTTCGTAGGCAGTATTTTGCAGCTGTTTTAAAGAGGCTTGATGCTCTGGACCTTCAATTACTTCGTGATGTTGACACTAGGTGGTCTTCCACTCTGCTAATGATTGAGAGGGCTCTTCTTCTCCGTGATGTATGTATAGTACCATTTTATAATTGTCTCTCAAGGATATTAAATTATATTTTAGGCCATTGAAACCCTCTTGGAGGATGATGAATTTAAAGACCTACGTAACAAGTATCCATTCGATGATATGGACTGGGAAGCCCTTGAATCATACCGGGAGATTCTTCAAGTATTTGCATTACATCTGTTGTTTCTAAAGCTAATTTCTCTTCTAGGTGCCACATGCCTTCCAACAGATCATCTCTCAAGAGAAGACGCCAACTCTATCCCATGCAATCCCTGCATATGAGGCTACGGCCATCAAATGGGAAGAGTACATTGAGGAACATCCTAATCTGAGACGGATTGTGGAAGCGGGTCTTGACAAGTTTGGCACTTACCAGGATCGTGTTGACTTGGTTCCAGCATATGTTCTAGCAATGGGTGTGTCTTTTTATCTTTTTTATATTGCAAGATGACTAATCTATATTCCAAGTTGTGGATCCATCACAAAAGCTTGATTTCTACCAGGAGAATATGCCTGAAAGATATAACTGGGCTAAGAGTCTTTTTATAAATGAGGTGAGTATAGGAATTATCATACTATTACTTCATAGTATTTATTTATCTGGCTGCTCTAGCTTCATCCATACCAAGCTGTCGTGCAAGATGTCGAACCTGTACCCACTCAGACTGCTGGCCTGCAACCTCCTGATACACGACCAGCACGGCCACATGCAGGTGATATTCTTGGACTGAACCGGCGTTGGGTCCGCACACTGCAACGCTCATTGGAGGTTGAAGTTGAACTGTATCTCAATGACATTGAGACAGGCACAAATTCCTTAACATATTGGCAGGCAAGTGAGCTGAAAATATTATAATTTTTATTGTTGATGAACACAAAAAGGAAAACCAACACCGATATTCAACAATATTTGCCCTTGCCATGGATATTCTACCCATCCAAGCATCAGCTGTTCCTTGTGAGCGAGTTTTCTCTTCAAGCAAGGAGACAATGACTGCTCATAGGAGTCGCATCTCTGCAGAGCTGATGGAGGCCTTACAACTCTTGAAGTTCTCTATTCGCCAAGGAAGAGGTCTAAATTTTACAAATGGTCTAGACTGGGCTGATGAGCTGCAGGAATTGGAATCACTTGCAGATTTGCACCAAGGGACTCCTGAGGACATTCCCTCATTCATCAACAGCTTGACAAAGGCCTGAACCTCAGCAAGTAGTTACCATGTCATATTAAATGTATTAGTATGAAGTTATATGCTATATCTTTTCTATCATCATTACTGCACATAAGTTTAGTACACTAAACAACAACATCACAAATTTTGAGGAATTTGGTGATGGTGTGGTA
Organism: Hygrocybe punicea; assembly: GCA_963556145.1. Lineage (NCBI taxonomy): Eukaryota > Fungi > Basidiomycota > Agaricomycetes > Agaricales > Hygrophoraceae > Hygrocybe > Hygrocybe punicea. The sequence goes on along the minus strand of OY744472.1, from coordinate 4,060,354 downwards.
GCTCTCAAACAGCTCCATGAGCTCACAGCGGTGCACAGAGCCGAGAATGGGGTAGATCAAGTGACCATTCTGACTGGACATGAGACAGGATGGTGGGACGTGAGGGTAGGGGTCAGTAAGATAAACACTAAAAATGAAAAAATGCACTTACATTTGCACCACCCCGCCGCAGACATTGGCGTTACACCTCTCATAGCCATTCGGGTATTGGCACTATGGCCTTGGATTGGGCTGGATTGGGTTCATGGACTGGCATTGTTCTGCGCTGGTGTTGTGTTGGTACGTGGTGTGGACATGGGTGCCATGTAATTCAGTAAAATAAACACACAACAACAAAAAATGAACTTACATGTCGTGGTGGACGCACCACCCTGCCGCATCCGCTGCCACTGCACCTCTCATAGCCATTTGGATGCTGGCATTATGGCCTTGGATTGGGCTGCGATGTGTTCATCGACGGGCATTGTTGTGTGCGGTGTGGACATGGGTGCCGTGTAGGCCATTAAAATAAACACAAAAATGAAAAAATGAACCTACATTTGCAGCACGGTGGACGCACCACCCCGCCACATCCGCTGCTGCTGCACCTCTCATAGCCGTTTGGACACTGGTGTTATGGCCTTGGATTGGGCTGCGATGTGTTCATCGATGGGCGTTGTTGTGCATGGTGTGGACATGGGTGCCATGTAAGTCAGTAAAATAAACACAAAAATGAAAAAATGAACCTACATTTGCAGCGCTGTGGATGCACCACCTCGCTGCATCCACTGCCACTGCACCTCTCATAGCCATTTGGACGCTGGCGTTATGGCCTCAGATTGGGCTGCAGTGTGTTCACAAGCGGGCATTGTTGGGCGCCGGTGTTGTGTTAGTACACAGTGGGGGCACAGGTGCTGTGTAAGACGGTGGAGAGGGGGAACGGGCTGTGGTAGAAGGAATTGCCTTTTTAGCACTCCAAGCCATGGCTTGAGCCAAAGCCAAGCCATAGCCAGCCAAAGCCGTTCCTTGCTGACAGCTCGGCTTGGCTAAATAAGCCGTAAATAGTAGAAGCCGGCAGAAGCCGAGCTGGAGCCGAGCCGAGCCACACTGTGGCAACACTACCAGCATCCTCTCATTCCAAGGCTGCTCGAAAACTGCGCACATCACAGCCAAGTCCCAAAAAAAAACTTACTGCCACTCAACCAGCACCATCAGCGTCTGTGTTACTCAATCATAGCCAGGAAACAACAGAAGAATGGTACTGGTCACCTCAAACCAAGAAAGGCTATGCAAACTATGTGAAAAGTGGTAAGGACTGGCTCAAAACCTGGGTGGCAGAAGGGGGACTGGATGATGATGTTGGCAATGGGCCTGAGGATGGACAACAGTGGCTGCAATTTGCTGATGCATTCGACAAATTACTGCACAGACTCCAACAGCACTGTGGCTCCTGATGGCCTACAAATGTGACCACAATGGCTTAGGATTTTCAACAGCTGAAGGTTTGCGGTCAGTCTTCAAACTGTACTTCAAACGGTAAAGTGAATCAGTTTAACAGAAGTCTCAGGTGTTACTCATGTCTTTCCAACTTCCAAGTGTTCTTGGTTATCAAGGGGAAGTCTGGAAATTCAATGCTCACCTACAGGAATGGGAGGGGAATCCAGTATTTGACAGTGACTATAAAGCCTACTATGAATCCCTCAAAAATCGCAACAGCCAAACAGGAACATCCAACCAGGCTCTTCCCATGCTGCCGAAGGACCTCAAAGTTATCATGGACTTTCTTGACGGTGGTGAAGCTGAGAAACACCTTTCAATAACTCGACGTCTCTACTTCAAAGCTTTTGCCACAACAGCATTCTGTTTGTGGACTCGGTACATGCATTTCTTTTAATACAACTTTAATTGCTAACAGTTCACATTAGCAATGATGAACTCATCAATGAGACGTGAACTTGATGCAAGCAACTGACACAGATTACCTTGAATTCAAGCTGGTTTTCTGTAAAACAAATAAGGATCTGACTAAGGGTGTGTTGCTCTGTGACTCACAGCTTGGCATTAACAGCTTAATCTTGTGGCCAGCTCAAACATATCAGATACCACCAGATCCCGAACATCCCGAGATCGACTGTTTTTCCCATATGACAGCATGGCTTCGCCACCTCCAATTCTTCCTGCAGGGTACCCCTGGATGCTGGTGATTTTGTGTTTCCTGCAATTGCCGCAACTGACTGCCTCAAATTTGGAGAGCCGACAACTCGGTCTGGTTTTGAATCCCTGATGGACAACATTATCGAAAGATCAGGGGTATTGGAAAGTCAACATGGCAAATTTACAACACATTGTTTCTGAAGAGGTGGTGCACAATACCGTTTTATGTGGGCCAGTCGGAAATAGTGAATGGCATGGGTAACCCACAGGTACAAATGGCTGTACCCGTACCCACACCCGGTGGACCCGTGGGTACAAACCCGCCGGGTTTGCCCGTCATTTTGAGTCCTGGAACAGCCCAAACGGTCAAGAATTGGCTGAGATATTGTAAAAACAATCAAGGAGCATTGTTTTGACAATATCTCAGTCAATTCTTGACTGTTTTGGCTGTTCTAGGACTCGTTTTAAAGCTGGCGGGTAGGAGAAACCCTACCTGTACTCGTACCCGTGTGGGTATGGGTACAAACCCGCACAGGTTACCCATACCCGTGCTATTCACTAGTTGGAAATGGAGCCTTAAAGCAGTTAAGTGGTGGGGTGGTTGGTCTTCAAGTGAAAACATATGTGATATAGTTTTTCAATGATCCTGAGCAGTATGAATTAGTGTCTGTATAGGTTGGCACAATCATGCGCTATCTTCTCGATGAGCTCACAGCATACAAAGAAGGATTCAGTGATATCATGATGCCCAATCGAGCCTTCGAACGACATGAGACTTTCATGGCTACAAGCGATATTTCAGCTGGTGTTTCGAGGGGGGACCTCATCTTACTTGAGAAAAACATTCTCCAAGAGATTCATGAATACTTGAGCCCCATAATTGGTTCAAATCCAAATGGTCAAACTCTCCAGCAAGCCACCTCAATTAGTGAGTAGACTGATATCTAATACATAACGGACGACATTCACTGATTCTATACAACAATGTGGATTATTCTTGCAGTCGTCCAACAGCCGACTGCACCCTCTGAGTCTCAATCATGTTCTCCTCATCCAATCCCCCCTGCCACGCCATTTGACCAAGCAGCCAATCTGTCACCTGTTCTTTCCATGTTGTCAATTTGTGAGTTAATCAGTGATCATTCGACAGCTAAACCACTTTACACGATGAACAGGCAATGGACATACAAATGTTCCCTCCCCAAAACCTCCACAATTGAGCATTCCACAGGGCAATTCCGCACCCATGTCATCACCTTTCCCTGTCGCTTCGTCACTGGCGTCATCCAGTCCAATAGTTCTTGATATTCCCACCATCGATCAACAGAGATTGACCTGGCCATCTCATATACCAGAAACCAACTCCATGGATGATGTGATTTGATACTAGGAGCAAGGAGCATCCGAGAAGGGTCTTATGGTTCTACTCAAGAACTGGAAGGCTACATATGAGCCTTATCAGTATTGCCCAGAGGCTCAGAAACTTAGCATGATTGAGAAGGTTTACCTCAAGTTCTTGCAGGAGTGTGCAGGGGATTGGGGTGTGTTTGCAGCCAAGTTTCTGGGACTTCGACACCAATATACCAAGTTGATGGTGGCAGTTCAGAGGGTGAGAATGCAGCATGGGGAGACAAAGATTCAGCAACGGAAGGGTAAAAATCAGCTGTAATTAGTTGCCAGTGTGTACGTGCCATCTATATTGAAGCTTGTTAAGCCGATTCCAGCAGGAGTGAGCACATGTCACAGTGAAGCAAAGGGGGGGCTGAGTGTCAGATCTTGACAACTTGTTCTATTGCTCAAAGGTCAAATTTTCACAGTACATGGTGCTCTTAAATCTGTCAGGAAATATGCACTGATGGAAGCAGACTATGGTCAGCTATGTAGAAATTTACTGAGAATTTAGTCATGATTTACCATGAGGTGGCGCTCAGCTAGAAAGGCAAGTAAATATCATTCCATCACTCAACCCCATGACTCTGCATCCTCACTTTGTTGTTGTACCTCCCCTACTCTCTACTCAGCCCATGACCACGATAAACCCACACAGTCCATTTGCCCTCCTGTACTCTCTCACAAGGGGAGAAAGAAATAGGGAAGGAGATAGAGAGACTGGTGCACTTTCACCCTCTCATTTACCACCTCTTTGCAGTTTGCGCACTTGGTGCTGGATCTGCTGTGGGTGCCGCATAGGTACCAGCCCAATTCACGCTGACTGCGCTTGCAACATTATTTCAATCTCGGTCCTAGGAAGTAGTTGCAAATCCTATGGGGACACATCTGATTGCAAGCGTACAGTGCGCACTCTCAACCACTAATGTTTTCCTCTGGCATTTTACTGCTGACCATCCCGTCCCTTGGCCCAATCCAATCTTGAACACAAGCCATGGTAGTGTTGCCGTAGTTCGGTTCCGAACCTAGCCGAACCTGGTTCAAACCCCGAACCGAACCCTAAGTTCGGTCTAAGTTCAGCCAAGTGCTGAACCGGACCGCGGGTTCAGTTCCGGGTTTCAAGGCCTGCCGGATTTCCTGAATGGCTCCAAACCGCGTTCAAACCACGAACGCGGATATTTTTAAGGTATTGATTTCATTTGTTTTTCGTATTTCTTTACTTACTATTTCGTGTTAAACGGCATCATGTGACCGGCTGTGACCTTTCACGCAACACAGCAACTTCAACGTGGGTTGAACACAACACAATTTGTGTTGTGTTCATCAAGGTATGTTTCGATTTTTTCTTAACTTTACTAATGTTATTTGCGACAGGCAACTCGACCGCGACCACATCGCGACCACACCCACCTTGGCACAAGTTGAATGCCAACGCCAACGCAATGCCAAGGGATGTGGGACAGCAGCAACACCACCACCACCACCACCACCACCACCACCAGCGGCGGCAACGGCAACGGCAACGGCAACGGCAACGGCAATGGCAACCAGGCAACGACAACGGCAATGGCCAGCAGCAGCAGCAACAGCGGAAGCAGCAGCAACAGCGGAAGCAGCAGCGCCGGCAGCAATGGCAGCGGCAACAGCAAAAGCCATCCAACGGCAACGACAACCACGACGGCCAGCAGCAGCAGCAGCAATGCCGGCAGCAGCAGCAACAGCGGCAGCAGCAACGGCAGCAATGGCGGCAGCAGCAACGGCAGCAATGGCGGCAGCAGCAACGGCAGCAATGGCGGCAGCAGCAGCAGCAGCAATGGCCATGACAGCAGCAGCAGCAGCAGTGGCAGCAGCAATGGCGACGGCAGCAGCAGCAGCGCCAGCAGTGGCAGCAACAGCAGCAGTGGCAGCAGCAGCAGCAGCAGCAGCGCCGGACGGCTCCCCTGCAGCCCAACTACCTCGCGAAGTGCAGCGCCGTATCAATTGATACGTGCCTGCCATTCACGAGGAGAACAGAGCTCATGGGGTGAGCCCACCTCAGTCCTGGGTTCAGACCGTGTCTGAACCCAGACCGAACGCGGAGAGATGGTTCGATGCCGTCTGGGTTCCGGTTTGGCGCAGGGCCAAACTGGACCCGAAGTTCGGTTCGCGGTTCCGCCAAAAAGGGTCGGAACCGGACCGAACTGAACTTTGGCAACACTAACAACGACAACAAATACAACGATGAGGAGGAAGGCTGGAGGGGTGGTGCACCCACCCTCTGGCCACAGGTGTGTTGTCTGTTGTCTCCTGCGGACCTGCAAAGGCAGGAATTGAAGTCCAGGACAACAAGGATGTCAACGCCAACATTGTGCAGGTGACAACGGCAACAGCAATGATGGGCACAATGCCAGCAGGGGCAGGATATCCCCTCTCGTTGCCCATTGACTGCCACCCTTCAACCTCAAACCCACTTCGCCCCAGGCTCCACCGGCCTCGACACTTTGTGGCTATGCACAATGGAAGGCAGTGATGGCGACGAGACCACCATCATCACCACCACCTCACCACGAAGACAGCAGCAATGACAGAGGGGGCCCAGTGAACCCAACTGAACAAGGACGCTGACAAGGGTGGCGACAGCAACAAGGACAATGATGGCAATGTGGACAGCAAGGGCATGATGACCAGTACGTTACCGAAGCATGGTATGATCACATTGGCTGAGCAACCAGACACAGCAGGACAATGGTCATCGCGGCTACAGCAGCAGCAGTAGGACAATGGCAGCAGCTGCAACTGCACGAGACTGCACCAGAACGATGAGGACCACAAAGGCCACTAAAGCATCAAGAGCAAGATGTTGGGAGGTGGACAATATTAATTGACTAGACATAACCATATTTACTTCAATTGTCAATCCTATGAATCACCGTTCATTTCCAAAGTATTCACCACTTTCTCAAATTTCCCAGCCAGTAACTCAACATCGCGAACATCAACATCTTGCATGGCCAACACTTTTAGCTGCTCAAATGCCCATCTAACTGTGGTTTTGAGGCATTCTAACTTGGGTGCGAACATGGTCTGTGTAGTCAGACCAGAAGCTTCTTCGATTGCTGAACTGACAATGCATAGCATCACTGGATTGAATGCAAAGTTGGCTTTTGTAAATTCTTTCCCATCCCCATCACCATGTTTGGGAACATCCAGATTCTGTGCACTGATCTTTGAGATCCAGAGTTCGACCAGACCAGATTCAACAGGGCATTCACAATGCAGATAATCTGGCCCAACACCTCGTAAAACACTTCCTTTTGTTGACTTGGATTTTGCCTGGCCACCTTCACTGCATGAGATGCATTTCTTGCGGTGATCCTGGATTGCAAGGGTTTGAGTGTGCAGAATCTCGAAAAATAACCTTGAGATACCCAATTCTCCAACACTGCAGCTGCAACTGAACGTCCAGCCTCTATGGTTCCCAGCCATGATGATAAGTCCTTGGCTGCCAAAATGATTGTTGGTGTCAGATCTGTGTGCTTCTTGTTCACATAGTCATATATCTTGAAATGCTTTGCTGTCAAACTCATTAAGATGGTTGACACAATTGTGGATTTAACTATTACCTTTTTGCTTTTTTTCTTGTACAGCCTCGGATGGCCCAGGGTTCTGAGAGGCTTCGTTATCCTCTTCGTCATCACTGCTGAGCTGCAGATGGTCTGTGAGCCAGGCATGCAGCACAGCATACTCAGCTTGCCCAGCAGACAATGGTCCTTTGTAGGCCATTGGATTTCTTCTAGATCGAAATCTAAGATGTCCTCAGAGGCAAGGTTTTTCGCTGCTCTGTGAAGTATGTGCCATGCACCATGAAGTTTCTGCACATGATCATCAGTTGGAGACTTCTGGTGATTGTGATAAGCATGAAGACAGTCATTAATGCATTTGAAGGGAAGCTCGCGAATGAATTCTTTGAGGAGATCTTCTGCTAGCTGAATTTTTCAAAGAAACGTTGATGTGCACAAAAGCCTGACGAACCTGAATTCAAAGCTTTTCCTATGTTGTCTACCATTTGAATATCTTCATCATGTCAATGTCCTGGTTGAAGATCTACACAGTTATTACTGTTAGCAAGGTTTCCACCAATTATGAGTTACATGTAAAATCTTGACAACATGTGTGATGTCAAATATTCATGCCATCAGCTGCATATAAATATAGGACATTGTACTGTAAGATTGAGACAGTTGGCAAAAGTGCCAATATTTGAAACCGGCAATCCAACAATGTAAAATTGAAACAGTTGGGAAGGTGTGAAATATAAACTGTTACCCTTGTTCAACTGCAAAATCTCAACACCTTGTTTTTGGGTGTAAAAACAAGACAGTTGGTCAAACCCAATTGGACTGTAAAATGAAGACAGTTGATCAAGGTGTGAAATATGGACACCTCAGGCAAGTGTGAAATATAGAGAGCCTGAATGAGTGTAAAATATAGACAGCTCGAGTAGGAGTGAAATATAGACACCCCAGGTGAGTGTGAAATATAGACACCCTGAGTGGGTGTGAAATATAGACACCTTGAGTAGGTGCAAAATATAGACACTTCAGTGGGTGTGAAAAATAGACACCATGAGTGGGTGTGAAAAATAGACACCGTGAGTGGGTGTGAAAAACAGACACCACGAGTGGGTGTGAAAAATAGACACGTTGAGAAGGTGTGAAATATAGACATCTTGAGTGAGTGTGTGAAAATAGACACCTCGAGTGGGTGTGAAAAATAAACACCTCGAGTTGCGTGAAATGTCAAATGTTGACAGCATATCCAGCTGTCAACTCTAGACAGGATGAAAATAAATTACTGCATGAACCTTTTTGCTTCAATACTACCTTGCTAGTACTGTTCACTGTCAGGAGACATTGGCATGAGGCCCAAGACTCGCCAGGAACTCAAACACTCACAATTGCTTTCAGACATGGCAAGAGATCCACCTCGAGATCTAGGTAAGTCACCCTTTGCCTTCAAGCCAGAAAGCAGAGCTTCTAGCTTTGCCTTGTAAGCTGCACAAAAACCATAAGAATCAGCCCCCACTGGATGGTAATTAAGTTGAAAAAGGATAAAACTTCAAGTCACCTGGGCCTCCCAGTCTCTTTTTTGCCATCTTGTTGGCCTTGTTATACTTGGCAAGGTTAGCTGTAGCCTCTTGGATTTGGTGGTCGAGGGTAATCCCATCAATGTCCATGGGGTCATCTGCCATTGGTGTGCTTGTGCGACTTGAAGGGGGTGGAAGTCAGTTGTGAGGGTCAAGGGTAAGAGAAAGGGGCACCATCCCTGACAACAGCACCAAGTGTAAACATGCTGAACCAGGCTGTATGTTTTATACATCTCAGGTGGGGATGACTGCCGTGAACCATGAAATCTACACAGAAAGTGGTGAGCTAGGGGGCATGTGACCGGTCCGATTGTCTTGTGACCAATATGGCAATTTTGATGCGCCATCAGCATTGAACATGGACAACTTGAATCTTACAGCTCACAGTGTTCAAGGGTGAATTTGTTAAATTTGACAATTCAGCACCTCCGCCAGGTAAGGTAAATCCACAACACTAAGTGTCCAGAACTTGCCGGGCAGATAACTGGCAGATAAATACCCAGTACTATGGTCAGTAAACCCAGTAAAGCGTGCCAGATTTAGTGACCCTGAATGCATCCGAGGGAATCTTGTTGACACCGAATATGCACAAACAGTGCTTTGGATAATCGCATCATGATTGCCCTTTGATCCATAGTTTGTGTGATCTGTGTGAGTGTCCAGATAAGTTGAAAAATATTGCAGGCATGATCTTGATCATGGCTAGTTTGTGCAGATTCGACCCCAAACTGAGTTGCTTCAGATGCTTGATGGGCTGTTCATAGACGATGGTATTATGCCTTGCAGCTTCATCTGTAAAAAGGACCTCCCAGTCTTCCTCACCATGAGGATGCGATTGGGGAGAGCTTTGAAATCAATATTATGGTCTTGCAGCCAGCTCGTACATGTATATATGTTTCGAAGGGCCTTTTTCGCCCCTGCCCATGGTCACTTGCGTGGTTTGCAAAGAGAAGATGTTACTTAATTTCAAGTCGGCGTAACTCTTCCTGTGGTTCACTTATCTTCTCACCAAGACACCAAGAGCATTGAGCTTCAACAGTTTGGTCTTGGTAGTCTGAAACTGCAGTGGGCCAAGATTCCTAGTATTTCGTCCATATCTACCTACATACATTTGTGTACTACTACGAGAACAAAAGAAATTGGTCTCCGCAAAATGGAGATGAGTGGGTGTAGAAACACCAAGTACAACATATGAAGAACTTTCAAAGAAAATCGCACAAATGCGTCATTCGATCGGTCATGCAAGGCCAAGACTCCATTCGCCTTCTCCTTTATCGCCTCCTAAATTAGCAGCTTCCGATATTGGAGTACCTGGTGGAATTAGGTCATTTAACGAGAAATGTCACAGAAAGGATAGCAAATGCTTACCAATAAATTCGGCAATCTGTTTCTGGTCCTGGAAGAATGATATGGTAGTCTTCGGCGTAAATGTTGCTAGAAAGTAACACGAGCCGAGGGGCAGGGTGTTGAAATAGAGAACTCCATCACTTGTACCTGTTTCCGTTAGAGAAGTTAGCGTGCTGTCCAGATGAATGCAATAGCAAGTTAGCAACCATAAATTGTCTGGTCTCCAGAACCAGAAAAATGGTCTTCCTAGTGGACTCCCTTTTAATCAAGCTGGACAAACGGTGTGGAATACTGTGTGGATAACTTACCTCAGTTTTAACTTCAACTTTGGTCCCTGAGAAGGTGGCGGTGGCTTCTGATTTGTTCTGAAATTCCGAAGTCATGGTTCAACGGTTTCTTTATAATAATGTGGATGCAGCGACACTGCCAGGGGCTAACAAGGGAGAACAAACCCAATGTGTGTCTTATACATCGCATTGTTTGAGCTTGTTGCGAACGGCCATCAACGGACGGGAAAAATTGGTCATATGAAGGGTTTTCTACCTCAGGAAAACCCTTCACATATGGCGAAGTTGCCCACTGACACGCTGTTCCTCGTATTCCTCAGTGGCGCACCTGCAAGTGTCCTCGTTGGCCGGATTCTCGCGGGGAACGCCAAAGAAAAGGTACCTCGTTATCATATCGATCGATGCACCGGCACATTCCAGGAAATGCTTGCGCAGTATGGACTTGTAGACCCTGCCGTTAGACGACTTTGGCAGCGAGAGGCGCCGTTGCTAACCAGATCAAGAAAGGGCGAAGCGCCAACCGTGTCATCTAGACCATTCCATCAGCTTCCAGCGCTCGCCGGAACCTGTTGAGCACACACGACCCCAGAACTTCAGGCGATAGGATATGGCATGAAACCATGGGGGTCAACGAGTGACCACTAAGCATTTGTGGGACAGCTGTTCGAATTCACGATTTGAAGGGTGAACCTGTTTGGATTTCTTCATTATCTCTACCGACCCAATGGTGCGTTGGCATTACTGGTGCTGCCCATGTCGAGAACTCTGATCACGCAGCGGCGCCGATACTCAATCCATCACCGAGCACGACAGATGTCATATTGCTGTCAAGGACACTATTAATACACTTGAGTCCTTTTCAAGCATACCTTCGGCCGGTGGTGTCTATTCAACCATTTCTTGCCACTCTTGAAATGGCTGGCTGACTTTCCTCAGTACTAAGGGACATCTTCCGCAGCCGACGGGACTGGAGGGAGGCATTGGTGACCTCAGCATTCCGTGATGATCGTAGCGCTGAATGCTTATGTGCTTCCAGTAGGTCCCTGAAGACCCATCTCAGACTGGAGCGATCGAAGACATTGATTTCTGATCGAGAGCTCTGGGCCCTGAACGGAAAAATCGGTCATTTGAAGGGGTTTTCGAGGCCATCTGGTGCGTTCTTGGGCCAAGGGTTTTCCTTATCGGGATCGCTGACTTAAGGACTGGGATACTAGTACGGTTACGCATAGATACATAGAAAACTAGTAGAAAACGAATGCATACTCTTACAGTTCGACCGCTTTGGGCTGCGTGCTATGCAGCTTCACTGTATTCAATGCCATCAATGATTCCAAATGACATATGGCCAGGGTGTGTACCGTACCCTTCAGAACCATCCTGGGTCAGATCAATCACCTCACAGTCAATTCCTGAGGCCACTGCCAGTGGCTCGTCATTATCGATCACCTCGTCTAGAAATGGGGCAACGGCATGTTGACCAGTGCCTGAGCTAAGAGCAAAACTTGGCCCAGGTGCTGTCCCCAGATGGTTTCGAAGTTCTGCAAAAATCTTTGAAGACGAATGGGAGATCAGAATAAAAAGAAACCGTGAATTTCATACCGGTTTCCGAGGACTGCTGTTGCGATTGGCAGAAGGATGTCGATTCTTATAATCTGCAACCATGCCAGGGAGTGAATAGTCCAAGAGAGGAGCAGGAATCCAAACAGAGCGCAACGTTGTTGCTCCAGGCACAGACTCAGAATTGAGTGCCGACGTTGAGTAATTGACACGATACAGCCTAAGGGCAGCTGCTGGAGCTTTTGCCAATTTTGATGAGCGAATACGGTGAACGGAAGACATCCCAAAGCCGCCATATTGTGGTAAAGAGCTAAAACAGTCCTGTGCTAAAATTCACTTTTATGAAAGAACCAACACGGACTGAGACTTACCGAAGCACAAACACCTCGACATCACGTTATCCATAGCTAATTAGCTTGTAAAGCACCCCCAGATCGACAAGCTAATTAGCTTGGAATTTATCAAATCCCACACACTCCCAATAATTACATCAATAGCGTTAGATATCTCCTCAAATAGACGAGTCATATGTCAGCACTCCGTCAGCACTCGGCACATTGTCCTGTTCACGTGCCCATCAACAAACATGACAACCAGCACCTGACTTCAACGTGTCACAAATAAATAACAAACACGTCAGCGTCGTAGCACACGTTGCCGACTCCCGCCCTACCATATTTAGATTATAGAGCGTGTTCCACTGAGAATTTTAAATTCTTCCTGTGTATGATTGCAAAGACAAGGAAACCAGGTACTAACTAGAACTACAAAATGATAAAAATGATGTCGGGGGAGGGGGAGAACAGCGATGAAATGCAGATTTAGGCACCTACAGCCAGAGAGGACGGCCCCACTATTTTCCAGCCCTTTGCCTGCCCTGAGAGCCCTTCGGTCCTCTTTTGACCCCTTTGTCGGAACGCTCCTTGCGAGGTTTCTTTGAAATGATAAGAGCAGTGCCTGTTGACGATGTCACAGTACTCGCGTTGATGAACTTGGTGAGAGGACCTGGCCTAGCCCTCTTCCTCCGGCAGTCGTCACCTTCCATGGGCCATTTACTCGCTGAGGTGGAAGATGGGGTGAAGGATGTTGCGGTGAGAGCCAGAGGAGCTGGAGTTGAACCGGAAATGGTACCAGGCATGGCTGCAGCAACTAGAGAGGTGGCAGCGATTGGCATTGAGGGTAGAGCATGCAGGGCTGGATCAATTACATCAAGGGAAGGGTCAATATTTGCATCCAAGGTGGTATTTGGCAGTATGGGGTCAAGGGCAAGGTCGCCGAGAGTGGCGGCAGCAGCTGTGTCAGAGGCTGGATTGATAGGCATGGTATCCGTAGGAGTAATGGCATGGGTTGGGTCAACAACGTCGGTCTCAGTATCCATCTGCGCCATGGCGCTCCGGAACCGGTTTTCCTGCCATTCCTTCCACGCCTTGTTACTCATCCTGCGGAAGCGTGCAGAGCCTGACTCCCATGCATGGTATAAGACCTTGACTTCATTGCGCGATTTGACATTGCTAGGGCTGCAGAAGGTCTTGAGCGGCCAATTCTCAATAATGACACTGAATTTCTCGGTGATGCTGTCTTCAAAGTTTTGATAGAACATCTGGCTGACATTGGCTTTTGCAGCTTCGGAAGGTATGTCTGTAATACATCTAACTGACATCTTTCTTACAAGTTTGTAAGGTGTGGTGAATAACTATGTTCAGGATTTGCTTGAACTCAAGAGAAAGACCAGCGCATTAATCCTGCAAAAACTTCGTGAGTTTCAACTAGTGTTTTAAAGTCCGGTTAGGTCCGGTTTTTTGCCTTTTTTGGAAGTTAACCGGGACTGGACCGGTTGCCTAACATTGCAAAAATGAAAAAAACCGGACCGGACTGACAGAAACCGGTTGCCATCGGTTTTTTTCGGTCCATTAACCAGTTTAAACTGGTTTTAACCTGAACCAGTTAATAACCAGTCCAGACTGGTTTTGCACCAGGTCTGGACCGGTTTATACTATTCAAAGCTTAGAATATTGAATTGTAATTGTAAGTGTGACTTCTCGTCACATAAGTGACACTACCTCAACTCCGAGTCTCCGACCACAACGTCAAGCAGAATGGTTCGTGATTGTGAACCCTTCTGCTCAAGTTAAGTCTTCTGTTTTTCGTTGTACTGTGTATATTTCACTAACATTTTACCTTTCTAATGTAGATATTCACCGCGACATCGGTCAGCACAACGACAACAACAATTCACACAGCCATCACAACCGTGACACAACAACAAGATTCTGCAAGAACAAGTACAGCACCTGCGACAATGACAACGAATAATACAACCCACCACCATCTCCCACAGGAACCATGGATTGGACCACAGAAAGGCGCATGATGACAAGACCATGACCACTACCAACACCCACGTCACAACAAGACGACGATGATGACGACGACAGGGAAGTTGAAGGCTGGGAGGGTGGTGCGCCCACCTACCGGCCCAGGTACGTATGCCACCTTTGTCCCATCAACATCTTGCTAACCACACACCTCGCAAACACGGGCTGATGCATCAACAGACATGCAGATGTTGTTTGCAAGGAATTCGGCATGGTAATAATGAAGGATGCGGAAAGGGCCAACAGGATGGCCCCGCTGGACAAGCACTGCCAGTCCCCCCAACGGCCAGCTCCATTGGACACCAACAGCCCAATCAAGGACGGCCCCACATCCAACGAGGATGGCAGCGAGGATGGCCCCCCATCTACCTCGCGAGGGTGACAACCGCGTCAATTGACGCGCGTCTGGCCCGCGCGAGGTATGTGGCGCCCCAAGTCATGGAAAACAGCAGGTTAAGGGCCATGGCCTCACATGAGGCCCCCCCATCTACCTCGCGAGGGTGAAAGCCGCATCATTGGCACCAACAAGAATTGGGCAGGGCAGGGCAAAGTGCCATGCCCACTATTATAATACATAATTTGTCCCTTAGTTTTATTATCTACATACACAAAAAATATACAATTTCCCTATCTACGAGGTGAACCGGAAAGTCCGGTTGTAACCGGTTGCAGCCAGTTGCAACTCGGTTGTATAAGGGTGAGCCAAATCGGGCAACCGCAACCGGCAGCCTCCCACATCGGGCGCAACCGCAACCGGTGGTCCGGTCTTTTTTGGTTCAGTCCGGTTGGGTCCCGGTTTTTTTCTGGTCCTATGGACTGGACCTTGAAACACTAGTTTCGACACTGCATAATATGGTTGTAATATTAATGTCTGATGTATCTTCCAGGTACACCAGAGAGACAAAATGCCTCCAATCGAAGCCCTACCTCCGTGATTGGCTGCTTCAATGATAAATCAAAGAAATCTGGGATACGATGACTAGAAAAGGCAATGTAGGGCCGGAGGTAGCTTTCGGTAGATGACCTTACGGCAAAAAGGACAACCTCTGTGCCGGTGCGAGCATGGAGTGCATGAATCTGAAGTGTATTAGCTTGTATAGTAATTACACGGCGAAAAAATCCTCACCTCCTTCTCTAACATCTCAATGGTTGCCTGAGCATCACGGAATGCTCCAAGCGGTACATTTTGAGTAGAGAGGGCCTTCATCTCTCGTTGATCCTGGAGTTCCTGTACCAGATCCTTTGTAGCTTCCTGCTGTTCAGCATGTGACATGGCTTTCCACTGTTGAGAAATTTCAGCGGACAGCATTGAAGAATTTTGTCACTTTCCGTCCTCTCATGACTCTGTCCAATTTGTCAAAACTTTCAGCCTTACAAACAATGAAGACTTACCATTGTTTAATTGTTTGATCTCTGATCTCAAATACACATTCCATGCTGATACTTTCCGTTGACCCTTGGTGTGTCGGCTTTGCTGAAGGATCTCCTCGCAATACCATTGAACAGAGTGTCCACCAAATTGTTCACGGAGCTTGACGGCCTGTTGGAAAACAATTTCCTGAGCTTCTCGAAGGGCCTCGTGGTAGTCCTTCTTGCGTGTGAGACGCTTTTCCTTGATAATAGCCTTCTCTGCAGGGGTCTTTTTGATGTACTGCCGTTTGGATTTGGTCCGCCAAGCGTACCGCACCTTTGTGGTCATAAGTTTGCATGATGCACTCTTGAAATGCTGAGGGCCATCCTCCCGATGCGCCATTCTGTGGACAAACAGTTGTGAATGCACAACAAACAATAAAACGCATGTGATATTTTGTCCATGCCTTGAGCGCACTCTGTTAGATGAAGATACATGAAACATATATAACTATATAATCACATTTGAATATAGCACCAAAGCCATTGAACCTCAAGCCTTGGCATGCCCTTGGAGCAGAGCAGATGTATGAATTCATCAACATTTTCAGCTTCCATGTATGCACAGACAATGTGAAAGATTGAGCTTGACCTGTAGCCATGTGCAGCGAGGTGGGACTCCATGATAGGCCCAAGCGATGGGGGCTGTTCTTCGTCTTCACTTGAAGGCTGAGACGGTTCAGTCAGAGTTTTGACAATACCCCCTAGATTTCGAACATGTTGATAAATGAAGGTCCGTGCTCGCATGGTTGCCACCGGCGAACTGTCGGGAGTAGACGATTTTTTGACTTGGAAAAAGCATAAGTAAGTTGTTTTATTTGATAAGTGTGCTTCATACCTTGACATTGATGCTTTGATTTCAGAGCAGAAGGCATTGGCACGGCAGGTGGTGGCAGAGTAGAAGTTGAAGCCATTGGCATGCCAGCGCTGGGTACCCAGAGGTAGTTCAAGATTAGTTCAGGTTCTGGGTTGTCGTACTTGTCTGTCACTTTAGGAGTGAGATGTGTTAGTGTAGTGTCTATCGAATGTGTTAGGGGACGCACATTGCTCTGGCGTAAAATCACCCTTTAATGCTAACCCCTTCGAAATCATAAAGACTAATGCTCCCCAAAATGTAGAGAATGCTTTGGAATTTTGGATAGCACAGCCGTTGACCTGATCCTGAGCTTCATCAGTGCCGTGCCTAAATGGACATGGCACGTCGTCAGTTGGGATTGCCGTTTGTTAGTCAAACAAATATGTAGAGAACATGAACGTACCAAGCCCTGTAAATACCAATATGATGCCCATAGTTAACAGCCCAGAATTTGGTTGTTCCGTCATTGAGTGTGACGGAGACCAACTTCGAGCAAAAGAATCGTGTTGCGATATCTTGATTGGAGAGTGGTGGATCCTCGCTAACTGCAGCAGCGACCATCGGTTGAAGTTTCATTACCTCAACAGCTTCCTCGTTCGATCGACATTTCACGGCGATTGGGAAGGGGGGTGCTTTTTTTCCACTGACGATGAAGGGCCTGTTTTTTAAGTTATCAGCCAGATGTTTCAAAAGTAAATGCAAAGACTCACATTCTAGAGTGGATGCCAGGGGTTTTTCCCCCCAGGACAACACAGAAGGCCATAGTGACTGGCAGCAATGAGAGATGAAAGTGTGAGCCAAATGAAAGTGTGAACCAAATTCAAGTTGAATGCGAAATTGTGGCACTGAACTTCATCCATATATGCATTCGAAGTTCATAACTTTCCAAGGAGTTTAATTTAATTTACAAATCATTGACACTGTTCATTCAATTGTCCAATAGCTAGCTACCTTACAGACAAGTTGGAAATGTAATCCGCAAGCCCACCAATGTCACCAGCAACTTCTTCGTCGTCTTCAAGATCATCATCAGGTCCTTCGTCCTCACGCTCAAGTTCAAAAATCTCATAGGCAATATTCTCTGCTAAGCGTGGTGCTGGTACAGCACTCGTGCCCTTCCTGATCCCAGGTGAGGGATTACCCGTGAAACCCTCTAGTGAGTAGGTTTGAAAGATGCGAGCCAGAATTAGAGAGTTTACCCGACGGTGCCGTTGAATGTAGTCTTCAACAGCACCGTACGATGGATCACCGGTTTCCTTGAGTTTAGGATAGTGTTGCCACGACTATAGTTGGTCACTTTTCTTTTCTCTGCTCTACTGCCTTCAATAAAATACATAAAAATATAAAGAAAATTTCGAGGGGTAGCCTCTACATAGGTCTTGAGTTAGTACACTTAAACCTTTCTGTAATATGTAACCCATCATTGGATAAGTGACCAACTATGGTTTTTAGTCGCGACTATGTTAGTCGCGACTAAAAACCATAGTTGGTCACTTATCCAATGATGGGTTACATATTACAGAAAGGTTTAAGTGTACTAACTCAAGACCTATGTAGAGGCTACCCCTCGAAATTTTCTTTATATTTTTATGTATTTTATTGAAGGCAGTAGAGCAGAGAAAAGAAAAGTGACCAACTATAGTCGTGGCAACACTAGTTTAGGAAGGACGTCATCAAAGGTTTGATGCTCGTCGAGAATCGCCGTGTGCAACCGACGAATTTCACAGTTACACCGAGTAATCTCTTCCCGGGCTCGTTTGATTCTCTGATGCTGTTTCATTGTCTCGCGAACAGCTAACTCTGCCCATCGCCGATTCTGTATGTCATTCCTAGTGTCGCGAAGCATGTTGAATTCATCTAGGAAGGCGTAGTGTGATACCCTTGACCAATCCAAAGTGGGGCATGGTGGACTCATGGCCTGGGCTGCTGCATTACAATTTTTGACTGCATTCCGAATTGCTTTGCAGTGAGTCTGCAGAGACTTTGCGATATGTGTGCGCATGCGATAAGCTAATGGATTTTATCAATTTAAGTTTGAACACCATTGAGATTGACGAACCTGTGTGACTGAGATTGAGCTTTTGTAACTCGAACAAACGCTGGATGATAAGTTTTTGTAATTTATCAAGGGCTTGATGATACTTGCGCGCTGTCATGTAGCGTAGGGTCTCCTGATATTCCGGAGAGGCGAACGTCCAATGGTTCTCAATACCCAACTTCACTTCCATTTTGACTACCTCTCGTAAGATTGATCACGACGCTCGGCTGTATAATGACGCTCAGTCTCAATCTTTCTGGTTTGTGATAACTCGGATGCATATGTCTTGCCAGCTGCACCACCTGGAGTCGTGGTCAAGAACTGTGACATAGTCTTCTCGTATTTAGCACTGAAAATACATTGAAGCTTAGCATTTGTTACCAAAGAAATACAAGCCAGAAACTCACATAACTTCTCGCAATTCTTGAAGTAATTCCACATAAGCAACCTTGTGTACATCGTGCTCAGGTTCCTGACCAAGCGTTGCAAAGTAGTCGGCCTCCTCGTGTTGCCATTTCTCAAGATCACCCTCACAGATGTTTAGAGATTCCTTCGCGTGCGCAAATGCTGGTTCATCTTTCTTTAGAATACGAAGTGCCTGGACGTAGTTATTGTAGAGCATGGTGCCAAGATTTGCATATTTCTCAGCATCCCACTGTTGAAAAAAGAGGTCGATGAACACGTGTCGGCGGTACTTCGACATGTAGCATGTGACCCCTGCGAGTTGATTTGAAGAACTGAAGACCCTCTCCAGGGTTTCGAGATCTTCTAAACCCATACCATCAATTATGTTGGGATGGTGTTTCACTTGACAGGTGAAATTGTGTGCATAGCCATGGAACGCGTTCACACAGCATCGACATTCTCGTTCCTCGAAGAGCTTGGCAAGTGAGCTTTTGGATATTGTCACGCTGAAGCTGCACCCGATGTCATAGGCTCCAAGCCATTGAGGTGGAAAGACTTCTAGTGCCTTGGCAACAATGGCTAATGGAAATTTAGCTCTAATCAACATTAATAAGGTTACAAATCTAAAAAGAAGCTATTACTCACAGTTCACCACAACGAATCATATCGGCGATCCATAGAATAAGGCCATGACGACAGGCACTGGCGAATAAGCCACACTCATCAAAGATAGCCCACATCCGCTTGCGCTGCTCAGATGCAGATGCCTTCCAATGGTCAGCACATGGTGGCGCAGAACCATCCAGCATACCACCAGTGGGATCCCCACTTTCCGGCAAATCAAGGTCATCATCCACGTCATCAAGATCAGCTACCACAGGGGGCGGTTGGGACTTTACTTCGCCATCAAATTTGTTGACATATTCTTGTTTCAAGTAGTCGCTCTCCTCGAATGTTCGAGTATCTCCCACTGCTCGGTCGCCAATGCTGTCCATTCGTTGGAGCGAGAAGTTCGCATCAAAAGCAAACATCTGACTGAACCTAAGTTCCGGTTCATCTTCAAGCTAGTTATGTAGAGAGATACAGATGTACATTCAGTGAGAAAGTGAGAGTATACGTACTTCATAATTACAAGGAGGACATGCATTTAAGACTCGCCAATTCTCTCTGACATGACCCAGAGTCTTCACAACAAGCCCATCAACAATTCGCAGCATTTGAAGGTATGCGTTGAACGCATCGGAAAGAGCGGTTCGATATCAATGTTTGAAAGGAATCTACAAGGTTGTGGGTTAGTATTTCAATTGTGGAGATTAAATTGCATACCAAATACTGATCACAGAGGACCTTTGAAAAGGCCTCAACACTGAATGAAGGTTTCCGGAGGCGTATCCTTTGGAACAACTCAAGTGTCCTCAGGGAAATGGCAAAGGACGGCTGTTCAGGCGATGTTCCAAGATATCCTTGCAAGACAAGGGCTTCGGCAACTGACTTTGATGATGAGGCGCAAGGAATGTTGGCAGAGTTGGCAAGAGTGTAGACGTCGATGACCTCAATGGTAAAGTCAAAGGAATTGTCAACAGGTTCTGATTCTGTTGAGATGGGAGGGTCCAGCATAAGTAGGCATTTGCGAGGCTATTGATACACGGAGCCCAGTTTTGATGGAGGCGCCAGATACATTGGCGCCAAGTACACTTATCGTGGTACCACCTCGCCTTCCACCTGGTGCTACCCTGAGCACAGTGGTGAAGCATTGGTGGAGAACTCACCGACTATCAAGAATATTGTGCGCTGCATGAGTGAACGTCTCATCCTCCTGCATGTGTGTGGGAAGAGTTTCCCACTCCAAACCATCACCCTCTGTCGGGTCCTGCATCATGTCTGCATCATGGCTGGCAGGAGGGGTCTTGCTACTGTTACCGTGGAGATCAGATAGAACTTGAAGAGATTCAGAACCAAGGCCTAGGAACTGGTAAGTGGAGTCCATTGGTACTTGGCACGACTAACTGGCCACGTTCTGCGCATAACGTTGCTCACTGATATGGCGTTGTTGACAAATGGCTGACAGCCCAAGTAGACGGGCAGAGGGAACTGTTGAGGTGGAGGGACATGAGAGTGGGGCTTGAATTGAGGAGATATGGATGCTCCGAGAAACACCCTTGTGATGTGCTGACATTTCTGAAGGGAGGTTGGGAGGGGAGCGTGATTCTGAACAGGCTTTGATAGTGCAGTTATAACCATGTGAACAGCATGGAGACCATGCCCCTTGCCTCATGGTAGGAGACGTAAAATAAGTATCTAAATATGGTAGGGCAGGAGTCAGGAGGTTGGCAACATGTGCTATGACGCTGACGTGTTTGTTATTTATTTGTGACACGTTGAAGTCAGGTGCCGGTTGTCATGTTTGTTGATGGGCACGTGAACAGGACAATGTGCCGAGTGCTGATGGAGTGCTGACATATGACTCTTCTATTTGAGGAGATATCTAACGCTATTGATGTAATTATTGGGAGTGTGTGGGATTTGATAAATTCCAAGCTAATTAGCTTGTCGATCTGGGGGTGCTTTACAAGCTAATTAGCTATGGATAACGTGATGTCGAGGTGAGCACAAAGCATTCGTACACAGAGACCATCCCAAACCGGGTTGAATTTGGTCAAGAAGCCTCCCACACTACATTTCCAATCGAAGTGCCGCTTGCAAATTCTGGCCAGCCTTCCAATATCTCGTAGATGCACACCTGAATGAAAGGTCTGGAGTTGTGTTTTCGGAATGCAATATTGTTGGCTTTGCATAGAAAAGTAAGTGCTTAGGGTCAGGGAAGGATTCAGGGATGCTTTTGGCCAATGACACGTATTTCCGAGACAAGCAGCCACTTGAATTTGATGACAATTCTTCATGTAACTCTTGTCGCCATAACACAAGAAAGGCATCAAGCTCAACTGCTGATAAATTGAGTGCTGCGGTCAGCAAAGAATCGCTGAGGCCTGCCTGAGCAAGACCATGACCGATCGCAACCCCACAGTTTGGGAATCCAGCCTTGACAAACAATGAGACAGGAACTAAAACAGACAAAAGACTTGGAGCCTACAGGATTATAATCGCTGCCGCTTAGCCATCGGGAAATTGGGGAGGTGCCAGTATATCCAGGCGGAGTTGAGAATTGATAAGCAGACTTGCAGCTGTTTGCAATGTCTTATCTAGGCAAATAAATGCATTCAAGTACAATATAATTATTGCGATGGTTGATCACTTGCACTCAGATTTGTGGAAATTGATTGCTGTATATAAGGGGCTACAATATACACCTAATTATTCCGCTGCAATCCCATTTTTTCACAGTCTTATAGAAGCTTGGCAATGCAATATAAGCCATTCTGATGAGCATTTAATTATTCCTGTTAAATACCATTTTTTCAAAGTCTTATAGAGGCTCGGCCATATAATATAAGCCATTGTGATGGGCATTTAATTATTCCTGTGAAATACCATTTTTTCATGGTCTTATAGAAGCTTGGCCATACAATATAAGCCATTCTGATGAACATTTAATTATTCCTGTTAAATACCATTTTTTACAGTCTTGTAGAAGCTTAGCCACACAATATAAGTCATTCTGATAAATATTTAATTATTCCTGTGAAATACCATTTTTTATCAGTCTTGTAGAACCTTGACCATACACTATACCATCAAGAAAAACCTCCTTTCTGAATTATATATAATTATATATGATTATATATAGCGGCATTGTTTCGAATCTTTCCACCGCTGTCCAGACAGCTGCCTGTTGTCAGGAATGCCTCCAGCTCGACTTTTCTCACTATCCTGCTGCCTTCTAAAGTGGCTTTTTATATATATCAACTAGTTATTCTTCTAGATACTGTACATAGCATAATATACGCAGAGAGAAAAGGAAATAAAAAGCAGGGGGACATATGTGATGGTACTGACGGTTGGGGCAGCAGTATTTCAATGATGACAGAGATGATGGCATCGCCACAGATGACCCTCCACATTCCCTGTGTCACCGGTGTCGCCTTCATCACTGTGCACCAGGCCTGCTGCCGCTGGTTCACCCTCCTCATCCTCTACTTCCACCTCATAACACGAGACCTGCCCTCCATCACCACCAAATGGCAAAATCGAATTCTAAAGTGAGTCTTTTTGTTATATTCATATATTTATTCAATAGTGGCCTCCTAGCCCACAAGGTTGGCTTGACTTGCGGCCACCACTCGACATTCTGTGGCCGACAATCGTTTCCTGGTATGTGATCGAGGCCTTCTGATATGTGTGTGCTGACATCGACCGTGACAGCAAGGACAGTCTGTCCAAGTCCGCTATGGTGCTGCATGGCAAATGGGGACTTACATCCAGGCCGTGAATCAGGTGAGTTTTTTGTATGATAGCCAATTCCAATGCTCATTCTGCCACAAGGGCAGCCACTGCGTTTGCATTCGTGTGGAGACTCTTGGTGAAATCACTGTCGATGTTTTGCGGTATGATGTGGCGCGACGTTGAATGGATTTATTGTTTGTAAAAGTACCTTTCATTGATTATATTGGACATGGCGTTGTGCGCTACAAGACCCCACACTCAGTCTGCCCAATCCAAGTCGCACGCAAAAAAGAAATGAGTCAGAAATGCCAACAAGTCCCTCTTTCACTGATGAAAATATTTCATGGCCTACGTTCTATTAGCAAGCGAAGAAAAACCCAGTCCCAACTATTTGAAAGCAAAGACTAACAGCTATAATTAAATAGAATCCAATACTTTTCGACATGACCACTCAAAAATAATGGAGTTGCGGTCAGCAAGCTTCAGGCCTCAGAATGCTAAAGCTGCTTGGATCTGTGATGGGCCTCATGGGACCCATTGCATCTGCATCAGTTGCCTACTCCTTGGCGAGATCTACGGCCCAAACAATCAGCAGAGCATAATGAATTCGAACAAAATAATCGGAACCTTGGTTAACACAGCATTATTGTTGATAAATTGGATCAACCAGCTGAGCTGTTCTTTCCGCCCTGTTAGCTGTGTGGTAAGGTCATGGTTGCACCGCACAACTGCAAGTGTCGCTGTCCTGGCTTGAAGTTCCTGACCTAAATTGAAGACAGCGTCAGTCCATGGCCAAAGCTAAATAAAGTACTTCAAGTTGTAATAAGTAACTTCGACCACAATGACGACTCGGACTACAAAGATGAAGAACACACAACTTGAAGATGACAGGGAAGAAGACGACAAGGGAGACGAGGAAGGCTGGGGGTGGTGTGCCCACAGGTATGTCACGCTTGCCATAATCCACACACCAGATGACTTGTTTACGTCGAATGGTGTGCGCTTGTGCCTTCGAGGGTAACCTTGATGACCAGCATGACGTGGATGACCAGAACGAGCAGGGGGCTGGCTGCAACGACCACAGTGATACAACTAGGGCCTGACTGGGTGTTTTTTAAGATGATAATGTTAATATTAGTAACGGTGTGTGCAGGTAACGACGACAACGGACCATGTAACCTTGTTTGGCAAAAGTGATCACACTTCTCAAAGCAATCACAACCACCTGTCTCCTGTCAACCACCAAGGCGTCATGACAAACAAATCAGCCCCAAACAAGGGAAAGGGAACATCAGGGGATGTGCACCACCCCAGCTGCCAAAAGTAAGTTTTTTTAAAACTTGTACATCTACTAACTACTACACAACCTACTAGCACCCAACGCCTGCCCACGCCAAAGTCAACAGCCACACATTAATGCCATCACCAATGCACCCGTGAATGTGAATGCAAACACCCACACCATTGTCCACAGAAACGGAGGATGGACCTCGGAAACGAAGAACGGCGATGGGTGAGGTGATGGTGGGTGACGGAAATGGCGAGGGGTGCAGCGGAGGGTGGTGCACCCACCTCCGCTGCGAAAGGTATGTGCTTTTTTGTTATATCTACTTATATCTACTTATATCTACAATCACTCTGTGACACGCCATCACCACTAACCCCCCTCAACCACCCAGTTGGCCAACGAGCCAATGAACGCAACAGCGGTGGCAATGCCATGAGCCAATGACGATGGCCTGGGTGAAGGTTCATGACCACCGAAAAAATATAGGGTGATGAAGGCAACCGCCAAGAGGAACATAACGCACCAAGGCAAACGCTGCACCCTGGTACATGAACCCAAACAGTTCTGTAAACTCAGTGTGTCTGAGCTACCCCATGCATGGCGAGTTGCGCAACCGTAGTCTTCTTTAGGAGCTGTAATGAGTGATGTGAGGGAGGCACAAGCAGCCGGAGCAATGAGAAAGCACACACGCTCTTATTCGCCGTCTCAATCTCCTCGTCAGCATTCCTCACCCACCTCATGCTCAAGTTTGAGCTATGCTCATCCCCATCACACCAACGTGAGCGTTGCCTTTTGTGGGCACCACTGGCACCTTGAATACCACGTCTGCGCCCACACCCACCCACACACCGCTTCCGAGCTGTCCAATGCCAGTTTGCTCACGCACCACACGTCCACAGCTTCCACTCTCACCCGTATTTCCGTTCGCCACATCTCCAAGCTGTCTGCGCTTGACTGCGGAGTCCCTGAAGGTGAGAGGTGGACGACATGGTGTTGGATCGTCGGGCCGCGGAAGATGGATGCGCAGAGGTGGTGGATCGGGTGTTATGCATGCCACGCAGAGTTCCAGTGCACTGGTGGCTGTATATTTTGTGGGGAGGAAGGGGCAAGTCATGTGTATATTATGATCTCTGTTGTTCTAGGTGATGCTGTGGGGGCAGACAATGAATGCAGGTAGCATGGGGACCCAGGCGTGGATAATGAAACACACTGGAGGTGGTGGTAGCATCACTGAGTGCAACTCTGACGCCGACTTCGCTGTGCCTGTCCTGAGTGGACAGGGACTTGCACGGTAATAGACAGAACATGTTTTCAAAGTAGATACAGGAGAGGATTGCATGTGGGTGGATGTCCCTAGATGATGCAGAAATTGTCATGATTCCATTTGGCACGAGTTTCCAGCAGCACAACAAGGGCGGGCTTACATGCAAATGTCCCCACTGAAATCCATCCAGAGATCCTGCATCTTCTCAACGCATACAAAAGACAGACAAGGTTGGCCATGCATACTCTCAAGGGTGAGGGCGAGTGGGTTCTGGAGGAGATTGAGGCCAGCGCTTGGGGCTGAAAAGGTGAGACCGTCCAGGAGGAGATTGGAGTCTGGGAGAGAGAGAGCACCACGATAGAGCAGGCGGTATGCCAAGGTGGTTTGACCAGAAGAGAACATATTCGCCATCATCAGTGACAATTTCCACAATGTCTGGCAACTCCTTTGTCACTGTCATTTTACTCGCTCTGCAGAGTGTCTTATATTTCCTTACCAGATAGTTTACTTTCTTGATTGCTCGTACTGAGATGCGAGCGCTTTGCGCCGTTATGAACTTGTCTTGAACGGAGACCCAATGATTTTATCTCTGAGCGGGAATATCAATTGCCATTCGTTATCACGTCCAGTGCTTGAGTTCCGGAATATCTACGGTGTACATGAATGCCAGTAAAGAAAAGAATTAGCGGTTGACCTACAACGAAGTTTAGCATGATGATAATTGAAACATGAGAGACTGACCTTCGCAAAACATTCCTCCCAGAATCGATGTCGTAGGCCAGGTTTTTTTAGCTCACTCCACTTCTCGACTTCCCTCGCCCAATAGATAAATATTTCATCGGCTGAGTTACTAAAACCCTTCTGGTCCACTAAAAGGACCGTCAAACTCATCCAGTCCAGGAATGAGTAGCCACGGATCATGTGGTGTCGGTGGCCACAATGATATCCCTCCCTGAAAACCGCTGTAAGTCCGCAGATGGATTCAGGAAATGATCACTTACACATAACAAAGATTCTTTACTTCAGCCACTTTTATCTGGGCTGAATATTGCTTGAGGACCGTGAGCAATGGTCTTACTGCATCAAAGGTTGGCAACAGTTGTCGTCAGCACCAGAGCGAGGGAAGGTGTTAGCGGTGAGCGAGCAGTGGGATGTGACAGTTGAGGGTCAAGTGTGGTCAGTGTTGACTTGGTTGAATATACTTGTGCATCGTTTGCGCCTGCATACAAAACACAGTACCAAAAAAGTTGCATCGTTCACACCAACTTGTACACTCTGCACGTCATTTGTGCTTGGAAACAGTTGCTTGGTGCCGATGAGATATGAGCCAACTGGAGTCCATCACTAAGGGTCTTTTGGGAAAGGATCACCAAGACAGCTATGCTGATAAGAGAGATGAGGAAACAGACCTGACCAGAATAAAATCTATCAGCGGGGCAGCTCAGGTAAGTCGTCCAATAACCATTTAATCTCCAATTTTCACCTTCACTTTCAACCAGCATGCCTGGGGCTGGTGGAAGTCATCTCCAGTTCCCTCCCTCTCTCGATCCCCACCTCGCACTTCACACACACTTTCCCTCAAGCACTTCTTCCCTCCATCGCCCAAGATACATCCTCCTACACCCATGCCCTTGCTATCGAAATCCTCCTCGGTGGTCCTGACCACATGGCTACTCGTTTCAGGACTTGCGCTCATGCATCACTCATTGCCGAGTGGCTGGGTTTTAGAACAGAATGCTGATGACATGCTCGGTAGTGGCTTCTTATAGATGAGAGTGGGGTTTGGAGGGAGGAATCGATGGGTGATATCCAACTCATGAGGGTGTCCTTGCCCGAAAGTCAAGGCAGCAGGGAGGGATTACCGCTGTCATTCACAAGTCGCTCATAAGAAAAAATGAATTTGACGTACTCTCTATTTCTTTACCAGTGACAAGTAAATGATTGCCTGTGGAAGCACAATTCAGGCGCACTATTGTTGCACATGGGATGATATCTCACTTACTAGGATCATGGTTGCAACAACAGTTTGCCATTTCATCGTGGGCCATATTTGGAATGGCGGCAGAAGCCCAAGCCCAAGTGTTCACGTAGCGTCATCTCGCAGAAAGCAGTCTTTACTCTTACCAAGGTAAGACTGTAGATGAGGGTGACCACCCACAAATGAAAAGAGTACCTAGATTAGATTGTATGTGCATAGTGATTAGTGAATGCACAAGCGGTTGCATGTTGTGATTATGCCAGCTGCGAGACATTCCAAGCAATAAAGTAGAGCGGCGAATGAGATGTGAAGAGGGAGAATATGAAGGGGCAGCCACCTGGAGCACCTCGTCCTGCACCAAAAAATCGTAGGACAAATTGCCAGACATTTTTTTCAAGTACATGTTGTTGGCTTGATTGCTTCGAATGTTGTTGAACTTAAAGTTCCAGGCAGAGATGGTGGTTGCGGTGGGGGATGTGATATCGATTTCTCGACAACATGAACATGTTAGAGGTGGTTGCAAGTGATCATTATGCTATGAATGTATTCACTACATCGTGCTTTGCATCTGCTCCTCATTGCTAGGCAGGTAGCAAAATTTTTGAGTACATTCACCAGAAATCACAATATCCTACCCATACATGTCATCCATGGCCAGAACCATCTCATCATCACTGAATTCTTCATGCTCCTCGTCAGTGTGCCCATCACTCAAATCATCAGCATCTTCCCAATCATCTCATTCCCATTGTTCGGTATTGGATCCTTCTTCATTGAACGCCTGGTTGTCGTCTGCAGCTGAATCTACATTTTGAAGGACAACTGGCGTCACTTCCAATTCGATATCACATTCAGTAGACTGATTGGAGGGTGTGACCCTGCTTGCAACTTGACCATGTGTATAGGTATGCCTGATGGCGAGACCCCAGTGATAGTGCATAGTCATATCGCGGTCCGCAAATCTGCAGGAGAGGAAACAATTGAGTACCCACACCTTACAGCATATCTTTTCCACAAGACATGGCTCAGCCGAGATGGACAATTCCCACTCTGAGTGGGCCAGCCAATCTCGGCCGACCAATATCTTTCTCCAGGGGAGATGGCTTGGCCGAGGGGTCTATGTTCTGAGGGACATGAGTTGGCCGAAGCAGGGGCATATATTGGCCAACCGGTCTGAATATTTTGGCTGGCCATGGGAGATGGATTGGCCGACCAGGCCAGGTATTTCGGCTGGCCATGGAACATGGATTGGCCGACTGCACTGGGTATTTCAGCTGGCCATGGAACATGGATTGGCCGACTTGTCTGGTTGTTTCAGCTGGCCATGGAACATGGATTGGCCGACCTGTCCGGGTATTTTGGCTGGCCATGGAACATGGATTGGCCGACCTGTCCGGGTATTTTGGCTGGCCATGGAACATGGATTGGCCGACTTGTCTGGGTGTTTCGGCTGGCCATGGAACATGGATTGGCCAACCGGGCTAGGTATTTCCACTGGCCATGGGAGGTGGATTGGCCGACCGGTCTGGGTATTTTGGTTGGCCATGGAACATGGATTGGCCGACTGCCCTGGGTATTTCGGGTGGCCATGGAATGTGGATTGGGTGACCAGTCTGGGTATTTCAGTTGGCCATGGAACATGGATTAGCCAATGGGTCTGGGTATTTCAGCTGGCCATGGGAAGTGGATTGGCTGACCAGTCTGGGTATTTCGGCTGGCCATGGAACATGGATTGGCTGACTGCACTGGGTATTTCCACTGGCCATGGGAGGTGGATTGGCTGATGGGTCTGGGTATTTCAGCTGGCCATGGAAGATGCATTGGCCCACTTCCCTGGGTATGTCAGCTGGCCATGCACCATGGGTTGGCTGACTAGTCTGGGTATTTCGGCTGGCCATGGAACATGGATTGGCCAACTGCACTGGGTATTTCCACTGGCCATGGGAGGTGGATTGGCTGATGGGTCTGGGTATTTCAGCTGGCCATGGAAGATGCATTGGCCCACTTCCCTGGGTATGTCAGCTGGCCATGCACCATGGGTTGGCTGACTAGTCTGGGCATTTCCGCTGGCCATGGAACATGGATTGGTCAACCACACTGGGTATTTCCACTGGCCATGGAACATGGATTGGCCAACCAGTCTGGGTATTTTGGCTGGCCATGAAAGGTAGATTGGACAATGGAACTGGGTATTTCGGCTGGCCATGGAAAATGAATTGGCCGACCGCACTGGGTATTTTCGCTGACCATGGGAGGTGGATTGGCCGATTTGTATTGGTATATTGGCTGGCTATGGTGCATGAGTTGGCCAAATCTCTGGGTATATTAGCTGGCTATAGAACTTTAGTTAGCTGAAGTGGGTGGGTACACAGGCTGGCCCTAGGAAGGACATTGGCTAATGTTGGGGATATTCCAGTTATACATGGAACACAAATTGACAACAGTTTGTGGTATATTGGGCTCGCCATAGGACATAGTCATCATAGGTTGGCCAATCCTCATTAGTATATTGGCCAATCACACATGGGTCACTTGCTCCTTTGAGTCTTTTGGTTGCTCATGCGACATGGGTTGGCCAATATTATGGATACATCAGCTGCCCATGGGCTTAGCCTACACTAGGAATACATTGGCTATGGGACATGAGTTAGCTGATCCTATCAAGTCTTTGGTTGGCTGTGGGCCATGGAGTGGCCGGCCTGAGATACATTGGCCAGCCATGATATGGTTGGCTGACAATCTGACTTAAGGTTTGGTTGAGGCCGATAACATTCAATACATTCATTCTAAGCCAGTCACAGCTTAACACTACAACAAGTACTGCTACTGTGAATTCACAAACACATCTGAAAGGACCAAAAGCAAGACCCCCAAGCCATTCAGTCTTGATCTCAAAGGAGGCTCTTCTCCTTCTTGATCAAGACTGACTGACAAAGAAAACACTACCAAAATCTTTGCAAACACATAACCAAAAATATGTTGACATAAACACTCATATCAGCCACACTAAGAACATTACCTGGTCTCAATGTCACTAATGGGAGGCTTACAAATAATAATGAGGTTTACCTGGTCAAATTTCAATGATGCCACCAGGCCCACTGTGACTACCAGTAGCTTGCCCGGCAAGGGAATCAGGGGGGTTCACCTGCTCTTTCATTCTTGGAGGCCTGTACAGTGGCAAGCAGTACTTTCTGGGGGCCAGACACCAACAGTTGGCACACAAAGATGCCACAATATTCATTCAAGTTGAATAGCTCAGTTCAAAAAAAGACACTGTCAGTAATGGGATAATACACATTAATCTCTCATCTGCATGCAAACACAGGAGACAGATGAGGATTTTTTGCCATCAAAGAATATTGCGATCTCCACTCAAATATTGACATTATTTTTGTTGTTATTATAAGTCCGAAAAATGTTGTAAAAAGTAAGGTTAGTATTCACACCAAAGATAGTGCAGCAAAATTTTAGATTATTTACTCTCCAGATGTTCAGGCACAAAGCCACATGCCTGAATGTCTGGAGACCAAATAGTTTAAAATTTTGCCTGCACTGTCTTCAGTGTGAATACTACTTTTAGATAACCTTATTGTTTACAACCTTTTCAGACTTATGATAACAACACAAATAATTTCAATATTTAAGTGGATATCGCAATATTGTTTGATGGCAAAAATCCTCATCTGTCTCCTGTGAAACATAACAAAGAACATACCACAGTAATAAAGTAGTCTGTGAAGTGATGAATATGAGGGAGGAAATCACATACCAGTTAAGACAATAACACTCCAGAATCTCTGGTTATTGCCTGGTACAATAACCAAGGATCCTGTAGTGTCACCAAAGGTGGTAGTAGTAGTTGTGAGGTAAGAAGAAAATAACCATGTTTGATGGTCTTGTACTTATTTGTTCATGTGACTTAACGTGTTTGTTGATCACATGTCACAAAGTGTGATGTCACGTTGGGCCGTCCAAACGTTACATCACACTTGTGACATGTCGCGTCTCATCAATCATGTGACCTGTCGCGTTGCATTAATCATGTGACACGTGAGTGGTAATAATCATCATATTCCGAGGGCAGGAATCCTGCCCTCGTCTCACTATGTATAATAGGTACAAAATACAATAATAATGATATAACGAGGGCAGGGAATCACCCTGCCCTCGTCTCATTGCTGAGCCACCCCGATGGTCGGGTTCATTACCACCGCTGCTGCTGCCATTGCCATTGCCGCTGCTGCCATTGCCGTTGCCGCTGCTGCTGTTGCCGTTGCCGCTGCTGCTGCTGCTGCTGCTGCTGCTGCCGTTGCTGCTGTTGCCGTTGCTGCTGTTGCTGCCGTCGTCATCGCTGCTGCTGCTGCTACCGTTGCCGTTGTCATTGTCGTGTCTGCTGTTACTGGTGCTGCAGTTCGTGCTGCTGCCATTGCCGTTGCCGCCGTTGCCATTGCCATTGCAGCTGCTGCTGCTGTTCACGCTGCTGGTGCTGCTGCCGTGGCTGGTGCGGCTGCTGTTGCCGTTCCCGGTCCCGGTCCTGCTGCTGCTGCCGTTCCCGCTCCTGGTCCTGGTCCTGGTCCTGCCGCTGCCTCGCCATCTTTGTTGCTGTCCTCATTGTTGTCATTGCCATCCACGCTGTCGTCGTTGCCATCCACACTGTCGTCATTCCTGTGCTTGCTGTCATCGTTGCCGTCCCCGTGGTTGTCGTTCCGGTCCCCGTGGTTGTTGTTCCGGTACTCGTGGTTGTTGTTCTGGTCCCCTGCCACTGCTGCTGCTGTTCGGGCTGCTGCTGCTCTTGCCATTGCTGTTGCCATTGCAGGCTTCGCCTCGGTGCAGTAACGACTGCAAGGCATTAGTAGTACATAAAATAAGCAAAAAATCACTGATGACTTACCATTGTCATCCTTTTCTTCCTCACCGTCGTCCGCGTCTGGGTCTTCGTTGTCTGGGTCTTCGTCATCGTCGACCACGTCCGCATCTGTGTCAACCCTGTCTTTGTCTCAGCCAACCCGGTCTCCATCATTCGCGCCATCCCCATACCGTTGTGGATCCCGTCTCCCATTGTCGTCCTCGTTCTTGTCGTTCCAGTCCCCATGTCCGTCATTGCCATCCCTGTTCTCGTTGCTCCGGTCTGTCATTCCGGTTCCCATTCCGTTCTCATTGTTGCCGTCCCCCCTCTCTTCGTTCCGGTCCTCGTTGTCATCGTTCCGGTCCTCGTTGTCGTCGTTCCGGTCCTCGTTGTCGCTGTTCCCGGAACCATGGTTGTTGCCCTCTTATGGGCCTCATGTCGTTGGCTGTCGATGTTGATGTGGTAATGTTCACGGTCGTCTGACGTGAGGTTGAAAAGACCTAAAAAGTACGTGGAATTAGTTAATAAAAATAAATCAAACAAACTTAAAATGAAATTTAGCCTGGTGCTCTTCCGCAGCCTTGTGTCTGTGATCGTGGTTGCAAAGAAAGAGTGACGTGGCTTGAACTCGTGCGAGAATTTCAACCGGCATTTGCCAATTTCCTAAATGGGGCCGAATTGCCATATTGGTACAGGTGGCTGGATTTTCTTATTGCTATTACATGCTGTATAACACCTCAATGGCCAGGGCAAGACCCTGAAGGGATGTAAGTATCCCATACCCACAAGTATGGTAAATTTTGTATTTTATTTGAGCCTACAGAGAGAGCTATTCACAATGTATTTGAGCCCTCTGCCAAAAGTGGACCCTTAAACACCCAACTTTGCGAGTATACATCTAGAAAATCTAAAATTAATTCTAGCAGTACTAGGTGATGTGTGCTTCATTGTTACAATAAGTGCCTGGCAGTTAGTAGTCCAGGAAATGTGCTGTAGCCAACAAATGGTAAAGCTGTGAGTTGCGTGACTTGAATCCAAATAACGGGACTTTGATTGAACAGCCAATAATTTATTAATGTGAATTTCCACACACATTTGTCCTACAACACATTTCCTGGACTACTAACTGCCAGGCACTTATTGTAACAATGAAGCACACATCACCTAGTACTGCTAGAATTAATTTTAGATTTTCTAGATGTATACTCGCAAAGTTGGGTGTTTAAGGGTCCACTTTTGGCAGAGGGCTCAAATACATTGTGAATAGCTCTCTCTGTAGGCTCAAATAAAATACAAAATTTACCATACTTGTGGGTATGGGATACTTACATCCCTTCAGGGTCTTGCCCTGGCCATTGAGGTGTTATACAGCATGTAATAGCAATAAGAAAATCCAGTCACCTGTACCAATATGGCAATTCGGCCCCGTTTAGGAAATCGGCAAACGCCGGTTGAAATTCTCACGCGAGTTCAGGCCACGTCACTCTTCATCTCGACTTTGATGAGCACGTAGCTTAAGTTTTCATTTTATGTTTCTTTTGTTTACTCTACTAACTCATTCCACATAGTTTTTAGGTCTTTTCCACCAACGTCGCGTTGGACGACCACGACAACTGCCACACCAACAGCAATGCCAGGACGGAAGCCAACGACGTGACGCCCATAACAGAAGGATATGGACGACGACCGTGAACGCGATGGGTCCAGGAAAGGCTACGTGGCGGGGTCGAACGAGGCCCAGAATGACGATGGGGGCGGCAAACTACGCAGGGGACCGGAATGACAAGAACGGAGACCGGAGCGACGAGAACAGGGTCCGGAACGTCGACAATGGGGACTGGAAACATGGCAACGGGGATGGCAATTACAGCGGAGACCGGAACGACGAGAACGGGGATGGCAATGACGGACATGGGGACCGGAACAACGAGAACGAGGAAGACGATGAGAGATGGGAACCACATTGGTATGGGGACAGCATGGACAATGGAGCCCGGGTTGGTGGAGACACAGATGGGGACGACCCAGATGCGGACATGGTCGACGACGACGAAGACCCAGACGCGGACGACGACGACGAAGAAATGGATGACAACGGTAAGTCGTCTGTATTTTTTTCTTATTTTATGTACTAGTCAAATTATGCTTTTCAGTTGTTACTGCGCCGGCAGCAGCAACAGGACTGGCAGTACAGTGGCAACAGCACCCACGGCAGTGGCAGCAGCAATGGCAGCAACGGCAATGGCAGCAGCAGCAGCGACGGGCAGCAGCAGATGCGGACGACGGCGACGAAGAAAAGGATGACATGTATGGTAAGTCATCAGTGTTTTTTTGCTTATTTTATGTACTACTACTACCTTGCAGTTGTTACTGCGCCAAGACGAAGCCTGCAGCCGCAACGGCAACGGCAACAGCAATGGCAATGGCAGCAGCAGCCCAAACAGCACCAGCAGCAGCGGCAGCAGCGGCAGCAACGGCAACGGCAGCAGCAGTGGGAATGGCTGGAGTGGCAGCAGCAGCCGCAACGGCAACGGCAACATCAGCAGCAGCAGCAACGGCAACGGCAGCAACAGCAGCAGCAGTGACAGCAACGGCAGCAGCAGCAGCAGCAGCAATGGCAATGGCAACGGCAGCAGCAGCGGCAGCAGCAGCAGCAGCGGGAACGGCAGCAGCAGCGACGGCAACGGTGGTCATGAACCCAACCGTCGGGGTGGATCAGCGAGGAGACGAGGGCAGGGAATCACCCTGCCCTCATCATATCGTTATTATTATTTTTCTTTTGTAACTATTATACATAGTGAGACGAGGGCAAGGTGATTCCCCTGCCCTCGTCATATCATTATTTTTTTTATTTTGTACCTACTATATATAGTGAGATGAGGGCAGGATGCCCTCGGAATATGACTCGCATGTCACATGATTATTGAGATGCGACATGTGAAAAATGTGATGTAACGTTTGGACGGCCCAACGTGACATCACACTTTGTGACATGTGATCAACAAACACGTTAAGTCACATGAACAAATAAGTACAAGCCCATCAAACACGGTTGAGATTTTCTCCTTACCTCACAACCACCACTACCACTTTTGATGACACTACAGGATCCTTGGTTATTGTACCAGGCAACAACCAGAGATTCTGTAGTGTCATAGTCTTAACTGGTAGGTGATTTCCTCAGGCTTTGTTGCTGACATCTGTTCACTTCACAGGACTACTTGATTATTGTGGTATGTTCTTCTTTTTCACCGTCAGGTATCTTCTTTGGTATGTTTGCATCCAGATGAGTGATTAATTTGTATTACCCCATTACTGACAGTATCTTTTGTTGAAGTTATCTGTTCAACTTGAATGAACATTGTGGCATCTCTGCGTGCCAACTGTTGGTGTCTGGTCCTCAGAAATGAGTGCTTGTCACTGTACAGGTCTTCAGGAATGAAAGGGCGGGTGAATCCCCCCGATTTCCTTGCCGGGCAACCTACTTGTAGTGGGCCTGGTGGCATCATTGAAAGTTGACCAGGTAAGTCTCACTATTACTTTTAAGCCTCCCTTTAGTGACATTGAGACCAGGTAATATTGTTAGTTTAGTTGATTTCAGTATCCATTTTTGGTTATTTGTTCGCAAAATTTTTGTTAGTATTTTCTTTGTCAGTCAGTCTTGATCAAGAAGGAGAAGAGCTCCTCCTTTGAGATCAAGACTGAATGGCATTGGTGTCTTGCTTGTTATCCTTTCAGAGGCATTTGTGACACAGTAGCAGTACTTGTTGTAATGTTAAGCTGTTAATGTCTGAGAAGGAATTTATTGCATTTTATTGGTGTAAACCCTATGTCACAAGGTCAGCCATATCATGGCTGGCCATTATATCTCTGGCACTGGTCAATCCATGACCCACAACCAGCCAGAGACCCATTAGGAACAGCCAACCAATGTGCCATGACCAGCCAATGTATTCTGAGTGTTGGCCAATGCATATCATGTTGACAGCTGATGTAATTAGAGCTGTGGCCATCCCAATGTAGCTGGAGCTTTGGCCAACCCAGGTGCTATGGCCATGTCATATAACCAAAGCTTTCACCAACCCATGTTCCATGGCTACACCCAGTACAGTCAGCCAATCCATGTCTCATGGCCAGCCAATAAACGCACAGAGGTCAGCCAATCCATGTTCCATGTCCAGCCGAAATACCCAGACCATCAGCCAATCCATAGCCTAAATACCCAGACCTGTTGGCCAATCCATCTCCCATGGCCAGCCAAAATACCCAGACCATTTGGCCAACCCATGTTCCATGGCCAAGTGAAATACCGAGACTGGTCGGCCAATCCATGTTCCATGGCCAGCCGAGATACCCAGGGAAGTCGGCCAATCCAAGTTCCATGGCCAGCCAAAATACCCAGGGCAGTCGGCCAATTCATGTTCCATGGCCAGCTGACACACCCAGAGAAGTCGGCCAATCCATGTTCCATGGCCAGCCAAAATACTCAGGGCAGTCGGCCAATCCATGTTCCATGGCCAGCCAAGATACCCAGCCTGGTCAGCCAATCCACCTCCCATGGCCAGCCGAAATACCCAGACCCATCAGCCAATCCATGTTCCATGGCCAACCGAAATACCCAGACTGGTCGGCCAATCCATATTCCATGGCCAACCAAAATACCCAGACCAGTCAGCCAATCCACCTCCCATGGCCAGTGGAAATACCTAGCCCAGTCGGCCAATCCATGTTCCATGGCCAGCCGAAATACCCAGACCCATCGGCCAATCCACCTTTCATGGCCAGCTGAAATACCCAGCCCAGTCGGCCAATCCATGTTCCATGGCCAGCCAATATATCCCTCTGCTTCGGCCAACCCATGCTTCTCCGAACATGGAACCCTCGGCCAAGCCATCTGCCCTGGAGAAAGATATTGGTCGGCCGAGATAAGCTAGCCCACTTGGAGTGGGAATTGTCCATATCGGTTAACCCATATATCATGGGAAAGATATGCTGAAAGGGCTCGAGTACCTGAGAGTATAGTATGAAATCATTATTGGACCTATCAATGTAGTAAAGCCAGTCGTTTGAATCAGCTGAACAGCATGATAGGCCAACCCCATCAAGATGGAGTCTTCCTTTTGCAAACCTGGGCATAACGTGACATCCCTGCAATACATCCCTTGGATCTACAAATCCAAACGCACCATTGCTTGCCATCGGGGGAAATTGAACACAATCCAAACAATGGTCTTCCCAAACAACGGAATGGCTTCCGACATATTGGAACCATCGCACCCATAAGAACTCCAGCTTTCTTTGC
This sequence comes from Hygrocybe punicea, assembly GCA_963556145.1. Classification (NCBI taxonomy): domain Eukaryota; kingdom Fungi; phylum Basidiomycota; class Agaricomycetes; order Agaricales; family Hygrophoraceae; genus Hygrocybe; species Hygrocybe punicea. Next base: position 4,022,410 of record OY744472.1, on the reverse strand, counting down.
GAATAGTCCAGCATCCCAGTTCCGGTGTAAATAACGTGGGTGTGGAAAATTCCCAGGACGTGTGCATATAAAAATCGATGGTTTGCATTCCCCTCAAGGTCTTCAGGATTCGCAAGGAGCATTATGTTACAGTGAGAAGTGTTGGGATTGACCACATCCTGCAATCATCAGACATCATAGGTCGTGTAATTGAATCAAGCAAGATGATGGTGGTATATGCGATCATTTTTGAACAGCACCGAGTCGCAGGCAGTTTGGTTAGTCTCATGTTGTTCCATGAAAAATGGGTCTGCTAACCTGTAGTTGAAAGGCCGGGATGGAATGCCATTGGCCATGGAAGCTTCTTCGGACAAGACGGCTTTGATTTGAGGAAGTAAATGATCTTTGAGTTTCGGAATGAAGTCCTGGCAATGAATAAGCACGACTTAGTTTGTTTCGGTCATGAGCATGAGCCAATACCTTTACCACAGGATCACCTGCATGTTTCTGCAAGAAAAGAGGGATACTCTTAGGAAGATTTTGAGATTTCCCAATATTGTGATGCACGTCAGGTTTATTGGAGACATCCTCTTGTGTAGTCTTCCCCACCTTTCGGAATTGTTCGCGGATATGATGGATACGGGTCTGCCACTGCTCGATGTGCATCATGTGCTGAATAAACTGTTTGCGACTTGTGCGGGTATACCATGCTTTTGGCAAGCAGTGCTCCAGTTCACCCTACAAAGCAATTCAGAATAAATTATTTTCTGTGTGGATTTGAAGATACTTACCGGCTCTGTTGAGAAAGATTCTGTGGTGTGGTGCCATATCTTCTAATTGTAGCAGTAATCACCCAGGGTGTGAGCCTTGTATGTATCGAGATTGAAATGTTTAAGACGTTGAGCATTAGTGCTTGACCCATCCACTGCAGCATTCTAAGATTCGATACCTGCAACTGATATCCGTGGTCTAGGTTGATCACTTACTTCAGCATCGACAGTGTCAGATCTGGAGCGATGGCCTTTGGTGTTATTTTTCTTTGCTGCCTCCTTAGCTTGCCGGCAAACGCATGCATTAAACTCACATTCAAGCTCCCAAGTCATGAAGGCAGAACACATCGTGTCATTGAATTCGTGAAGTTTCTCACCGAAAGAAGTTGTGACACCATCCATAATGTCAAGAGTCAAGTCATTGTGCATCTGTAATTTGGCCAGGCTGTGCCAATGTGCTGTCACAAACAAGAGATGCAAGATCTGTTGATTGTGAGGTTCTGGAAGCAATCCGTCGAAGACAGGAATAGCGCACTGATTGACATATAATGAATATTGTAACCTGAGAAGGAGATTGCTTCATACCTGCAAGAGATTCTCATAATCCCGAGCAGCCATGTTTTTCAGTTCAGAACAATTAACAGAGAATTGTTGGATCGCATCCCTTCCAAACGAAGGGAGTTGCTGATACCTTCATCCATAATTAGGGTCAGTGACAGCAATACATCAATAAATGTCTTACCGACGATCTAATTCCACAACCAGATTTACTCCCCCGTGCAATTCCAGAATTCGCAGGTGATGGATAAAGATGCTTTCCAAACACCCAGTTCCATTTCATGCAATAAATCAACTACCAGCATCAAGTACAAAACGAAGCTGAAGTGTCCCAGTCTACAAGAAAAGGCATTCTAGGTCACAAGGGTTAGTTGTAATGGGCTAAGCATAATATTATTATGGCAACAGGCATACTAGGTTTGGAACCAAAGATGTCTCTTTCAACAAATTCTCCACAGCAGTACTATTCACTTGTTGGTGCCTTTCATATATTAGCTTCTGAGCAGCGAAAACCAAGTTCTGTCAACCACGATCATCAACGTGAGCCATTGTTACCCGACGTTGTATATCTGTAGCTGTCCTGAGGTTATGAAAGTGTGACAGTGGGGTGAGACACCTGGGGCAAGGGCAAAGGGCAGGCATTTTATGAATACTAGTGGAGGATTCTGTGTAAAGATTGCTGTGTTAGTTCATTCCATTGGTCATGGTTGTGAATAGATGACCTACTTCTCAGGATAATCCGCAGAATAGGTGAATATTCAGGGATAGAACCATTGTGTAATCCCGTCACAGCATGTAATAACAATGCCATGCACCCAAGCTTCCAGAAATTCATCATCAAGTAGAATCATCCAGTGGGCGTGCATGAGCTCCTGAGCGCAGTGCGCCATGAATTGATCACTGGGTTCTTTCCCCCCTGTGGTTTGCTTGGTGGTGAAATCCTTGAAGGCCCCAGGAAGCTATCACATAGATGATCAGCCATGATCCGGCAATCAGCAGAAATATAGCATGCACTGAATGAAAATACGCAATGTGGTGACAGAAATGGCATGAGGGTATACACCGGTAATATTTGGATTCGTTTCCAAAAAACATGTAAAGAGGCCAAATCTTCACATCATCAAATGACGTCAGGTGCATAACATCAGACCAGAACATCACATGCATGGAAGTGAGCAACCTGGTTCTGCAGGAGAATCTTGCAGTTTGCGATGGGTATCGATGAAGGCAGGAGATGTGTACAGTTCACCCTGAACATGCACCAGGCGAGGAACTTCGCCAGGCTGCCAATTCAGCTCGAATGGTTGGTAATGAAAATGCCAATGACCTCCTGTTGAATCCGAAAGCTTTTCCCGAATGACCGAAACCAGACTGCAGTGATAAAAGTCATCAATCATGTAACTTCGAGGACTGGCATCGGGATCTGGGGAGATGCCATGGCAAAGCTGATAGGGCACTTCAATGGTCACAGGCATATGTTTCCATCCAGCATCCTCATCCAACCATTCTTCATCTTCACCACTTGCTAGAATATTGTTGATCTCACTCCATTTGGTATCTCGAACAGCTGCGGGCTCGAAGCCATGATCTCCAACGATGTCTAAAAGCTCATTAAAGCTAGACTGAGACTTCTGGACGCCGCCATTCCAATACCACTCACCTAAGCGGAATGAGCTGTGGTTCGGATAAGGATAAAATGTTGGTGGAGTGGATGTGGATATTCGATAACTTGTTGTACTCCTCTGGATCATGCGAAGGCAATTCTGCAGTGTGGTACAGCCATGATAGCCCAAATATGTTGCGTACCATCCTGAACACTTGGCACAGTCAACGGCGTACCGCTCCTGAGCTCAAGCCCAATGATGAATTTGAAGCTGTTCTATTGTTTGCCATTGACTGTGAAGTCAACATGATAGAATGGATGAGGGATGGCAGTGGCAAAAGTGGTGGCAGTTGCAGCAGTGGATCTCTGAATTGTAGAGGAAGTCGACAATTAAGTCTTCGGGTCCATGGCACGTGTTCCATCATAGACATATGGGAGTCATCAGCTTGGTTTTCATTGTCCGGAATAACACCAATCTAAGAACAATATTTAATGAGCGGTTATCTTTCATCATATTCAAAATAGCGTACCTCAATTGCAACCACTGGGTCTGCTGCCTGGGGTGCCAAACCCACCAGAGGCACTTTATCAATCTCCAAAGACGATGAAAGAAGTCGACACCTCTTGGGACCTTTCCAGAGTTGTTTTGCCTTGTCCAGAGCACTGAAAAGGCGCTTCTTCGACGATTGGCAGGTGTGCTTGTGGTTGGTGAAAGCACTGAGCTGTTGGAACGATTGGCCACACACACAAACTGACTCCATACTCCATCCAAGTAAGGGCACACTCGTACCAGTGGGCAGGTTCCAGCACCTCAAGTACTGGTACAGCGTCTATGACCACGGATGAGTCATTGGTAGGGCATCTGTGACTCGGATGCTCACTTGAGTCAAGTAAGATTCAAACCCAGACTCGCAGATGGGTAGTTATAGGGCTGAAAACTGTATGAACTCGAAATTCTACAGTACACATGATTTATTTAACAAGGCAACTACTACTGTGACGATGTGAGTAGGATTAAGCCACAAACTTGAAGGGCTTATAAAGGTGATTGATCTGTGTCTCCGACATTTGAGGTGCCTTGTCAAAAGAGTAGGAGTTGGATGCTCACCGTGGCCCCCCATATCGCACACCATGATGCGCAGTCACCACGAGCCTGTTCCCAGTGCAAACTTGGCATGAAGTTGAGGGTCTTCCCAGCAGTTCAAGTGACATTTCCCCATGGTGAACTGTTGGTGCGAAGTGAGACGCATACACCCCATTGGAGAGGTGTGCAAGTCAGCTGCGTGGAGTCAAATGGATCACGAACCTCATCTGCCTGCTCATCATTGACAAGATCCACCTCTTACATGATGACCGTGGGCCTGTGCTCGAAGCTGTCAATTCGTTGCATGCAGCACATACAAGCACATATCTGACTTATCGGGCTGTCAGGACGTTGCAACATTCTCCATGTCGATCCCAACCAGGGCTACTAGTCCAGTTTTCCATTACATCCACATCCTAGTAGCTAAATTATAAAGCAGTCATGATGACTATTGTGATTATCGCACATGTATTCAAGTTGTAGACCATCCTACTCCATTACACTGACCTCCTAGGGCAAACCGTTGTTTCAGCACTTTGGCAAGGGAAGAGAGAAAAAATGTCACACGCGTGTCTTTATTGCAAACTGGTTTAGGGCAGGCCTCTCCAATCAGAGGAGCTGAAGCATTTGCCGCAAGAATACCTATCAGAGTATAAGTGCTGTACATGGTAAGACAAGCGCATACATACGGAGTTTCTGTTCAGTAAAAGTAACAGTCCTGAGATTTTGACGTGCATCTGCGGTAGTTCACAAGCAATGTCATATATTGTCATCAGGAACTTGTAAGTCTAAGTATAATTGAAAACTGTGCTTTTTGAAAAAAGGTAGAATTGTGACCTTCCGGAGTTACAGTGGGGGGGACCTGGCTTGAAGTGACACTTGCATATGAATCTGCCATTCCTGTCCATTTATGCTTTCCGATGTAAGTCGTTTTCTCCATCTGCCCCTGCAACACCTCTATCAGTATGTCTCCAATGACATTTAACATCTCATTCAGGACATTCTCTGGAAGATTTGGCAGAAGCGAAGTTGCATTCAGTTTTTGGTGGCACCCTTGAACACAAAAACCGGAGACTAATTGGATTACCTTCCAACATATGGGGCAACTAAGTTTTGACACCCCAATGATCCATTCCGCATCCTATGCCGTAAGTCAGAAGGCCTCACTTTTTTTCACAACACATACCTCTAAGCCATACATCTTGCCCAAAATGCAAACTAACAAAATTAGCTCACAATGTGTTGTCCTGGCATAGCATTTACGGTCTTTCAAATTTTGGAGAAATTTTGAATACTTTGTCGTTTCGCCTCTATTGTCGGCCAAGGCAAATATTTCTCGTACAAATGAAATAATCTTTGGGGTGGCATCCACACTTGGTGAGATTTCGGTAATGATATCCTCCCAATCACGCGTAGCTGTTCTGGGGTGTTCAGTAGCGAGCACATTAATTTTGATTCTTGCGTTATTTTTTGACATGATTTGAGCGGTGGCATCGAAGTACGCTACCTGCAGGCATAACCAAGCTGCATATGCAGGGCGTAAGGGTAACTCCATGATTGTTTGGAGGTCTTCATCTGGCTCCTCTGGCTTCTCGTCCTCATCCTGCATGGCTTTTTTGGATGGGTCCGTGACAAGGTGCAGGTGGGGTAAATTGATCCTGTCGAGGTGATGTTGGAGTGAAGAAGAGTGAATGATGGCCTGCAATGTCAATCCGAAAAAGGCAATGTTATAGACCGCCTCATCAAATTTATACGCAGGATTTTTCATCCCCTTGAGAGTCTCGAGAGATCTCCTGAACTTGAGGAGGACGGTGTGGAGGAGTTGGTGGAAATCTTCATATGTTGATTCCATGTATAACGTCACGTTAGGTTGGTTTTTTACCCTATCTAAAAGACGAGGAATCTTCAAGCCCACCCCATTCAACTTTTCTTGCACAACCTCGACCTCGAGCCATGATGTAAGTGCGGAGTTGCCTCGAAAGTCAGTAGTTGGGGTCTGGGGAAGGGGATCGCTATGTTTATCTTTCGGAAGGTCTACTAGACCATTGAAAAACAGCAAAGATGAGAGGTCATTGGTAAGTCACTTGAGCATCTTTGGATGCGATTTTGCATAAACGTAAACATCAAGTTCATATCCAGACGATTTTTCGTTGCCAGCTTCTCTATTGCAACCACATGGTCCTGAAAGGTTTGATCTTTCCTAGCATAAAGTTTGAATGAAATAATAAATGAATAAAGAATTAAACTTACCAGGTTTTTTTCAAATATGGGAGTGGATCGGAGACATCGAGATCAGGAACCTCCATAGTTAGGATTGTCTGTGCTCCCTTGAATGTCAAAGCATCGCATGGATTTGTATGCTTTTTTGGGATGACGAGGATTGGGAGTAACGACAAAAGTTTGAAGACGTGGATCTGTTCAACGCATAGGGATGGCAGCTACAATTTCATAGCTACGTACTGAGAGCAGTGAGATTGCGTTCGACCAGCTCAGCAAGCTCTTTTTCTGATTGGGAATCTTGGCGATATGCTGCATCAGCAACAGGCACTTTCCTTGGTGGATTGGTGGGTTCAAAACCCTTGATAATAAGGCGTTAACCATTCAAAAAGTTTGCAGCGTATCTTTGGTTGACATAGTGGCTGGGCAATAGCAACATTAGCCGACTCAGGACGAACAAAACCTACTGAAGATTTGACTTTGGAAAGCCATAGGAATGCTGTTCAGTCCAGACACTGTGATAGCGTTAAAACGCAGCACAGCAGAAAGTTGACAGCCTGAGAGTCTTCGGAGAAAAAAGATGTGAGATAAGTTTGGAGTCATTTACTAGTATGCAACGATCGGATGAACATACCTGAAGACTACCATCAGGCTATCATCCCACCACAGCTCTGAGTCATTCTCTTGCAATTGAGTGGTCACAGCATTGGCCTCTTTTGCCTTTAGTAATCTTAGTTCTTAGTAATTGCAGCAGCGGAATAACTTCAAGTTGAAAAGTTCAACAAATTTTAGTATACTACAGTGCTATCGACATAGAAAGAGTGAAAGGTTCTTCAAGTTGATGCTTTCAATTTTATTCAAAATTTGTTGAGGGCCGGTTCTAAGAAGTGCCGGTTCTAAGAAGTGCCCGTGACCGTGACCATGACTAGGCTGTTTAAGTTCAAGTTGAAGTTCCCATGGACAGAATTCGGGAACTCCGTGGGACTGAACAAATTCCAACTCAGGAGCCTAACTTAGAACATCATGATGGACTTCAACTTCAAAATCATGATGATCATCACCATGATGATGATTTGAAGCCGGAGCTTGAAGTTCAAACATCGAGCTGAAAGTTCAACGTTCAACTGTGACTCCCTACAACTTGAAGACTGTCGAGTGAAATGGCCGACCGTCATGATAATTCCATGACCAAAACCCGAGAGAGGATTCTTACCTTCCGGACTATCACTATGTTGTTAGAGATCCTCCAGTGTCTCGATGCATCCAACTCGCCAATGTCTGGAGATCACTGGCAATTCCCGCTGCTGAGTGGTTACCGTGACAGTGCTTTCACTGGCAAATCGGACTTGGAGCACGATGAATGTCTTGCTGCTCTTGCCACGCTCCTGGCTAGGGACCATGAATTCACCGTGGTGTCAATCACCCATCGGCACAATTCTGTTTGGGAACTGACCATTTGCAATCATGACAAGTGTCCCAAGGCTACAGCTACAGCCATTCCCAGCCCTCAGATGACTGCCAGTGAGGCTCTCTCCTCAACGATCATGGAAGAGGAGTCCTCCATTCTAACTCCAGGTGCATGTGACATTGACCTATCCAATCCTTTTCCATATATAAGAAATATGTGGTAAGTAACTCAATGCCCGACAAGCTATCTTTCTCACGCATTGTACTAGGACTTCACAGTCATACCAAGAACATGCAGCTGCACTTGCTCACCTTTTCAATTTACACGCACACTCTCCAGAAAAGATAGGAATCTTCGTTTATGTAGCCTCCAAGGCCTATCCGAGGATACTTCATCGAATTCAACACCTGAATTATTCTTTACCATTTCTTTACCCCCTTTTGACCACCCAAAATTATTATATCCATCATCCATTTCCCAAAGACAAACCATTACTTCCTCAAGATATCACCTTTATCAAAACCTTCTCAGATCCTGACATACAACGCAACCTGGAATTTTCAGAAGTCGACTTCCCTAACCTCATGGCTGCAGTGAATAACTACCAACCGAATGCGACCCTCCCTGCATTTATACTGATATAACCCACCCTGAGTTTCATGGGCTACTATGCCATCTGCTTTGTAAATTCATAGAATTCCTTCTGTTGCTCGAGAAATACACCGGTTGCACATTGTCAGATGACGACATGAAATTTTTCGAAATCACAGCTTATCGCGTTACTATTTGCGGAATGGCCCTCCGGAATCTCATTTTTTCCTCCTATTTAGAGGACCATTTGAACAGAATGGAGCTCCCCGACCCTCATAATAGAGCGAATACGAATGTAGAGGGTGATTATTGGGATGCAGAACTTCTGGATGTTCAAGCATCGGGGATTCACCTCAGAGAGCCTTCTGTCGCCAATGCATATACATGTTGGTTGCATTTACAAGTGGTTCATTTCGAAGCTGTTAGCAAACTCCTTGCCTTCACATCTGGTTGGAACTCAATGTCCTTCTCTCTGAAAGTCGTTGGCAATCATCCTAAAGGGACCCAAATGCGACCTTGGAAACAGGTTATCGAAGAAATCATGTCCTCCCCCGATATTGGTTATCTGTCTAACTACTCCGCATGGGATGCCATCGTAGTGATTGAGATATTAATCTCGACAAACGTGATGTTCCAAAATTTCTTAAACATTCACATGGTGAATGGTGAGAACTTCTATGGGACGCTGCATTGTGCAGCTAGCATGGCGACTATCCATCAGGCTGCATCTGCAGTAAATTATATACTTGATATCTCAGTTGTGCGTTGATTTGATATTATTCTGTGATATAGCCTGCAGACAATGTTGTTGGGTTATCCAATCAATGCTGTCGTGCCTGTTCACACTTGTACTCTCTTTTGGGAGTTTGTGAACCCCAGTTCTTTGAAGTTCTGGCTCCGAACCAAAGATTTACTGCATGCACGCTACCATTGTCATTGCCAGTTCAAATACTTGAATCAATGATCGCTTTCGTCAGGAAGGAGTTAAAAGACCTTATACTGAAAATGGATGTTTCATCGCAGGGCGGTTCGCATTTTGTTTCAAATTCTCCAGATGATATAGCCATCCGTACTGCGACTTTCTTTGGTATTTTCTTCGATAAGATCTATAACTTTATGCACCTGACACAAACTCCAATGTAGTACATAGATTGGTGAAATTTTATGTTCAAGTCTTCCCCCTTCAACTTGAAGATGCTGAGCCATTACTACTAAGTTCAACTTTTATTTGGAGATTGTTTAGGGCCGGTTCAAGCCTTCTCAGAACTGGCCCTAAACAATCCCAGCATAAATACGAATTCTTGCTTGAATAGTCACGCTTTCCCTAGTCATCTGCATTTTCTGTGCCTACCCAGTCATTGCTTGCATACACCGAGGCTCTGAACTAGTAGTCGTATTCAATTAGGGATGAACATTTGCAAACAATGAACTGGCCCTAAGTTATCATGCAATAAAATAGTTTTAGTCGATGTTCAAATTCAATCACAATACTCTGGTGTAAAATGAGAAAAAAGGCTAGAGTCGATGTAAGTCACACTTGGGGCTTACTTCAGTGTAGAGTTCCGAATTGATTGGGTGCACTGGACAGAACCATACCTGGCATTATATAGACATTGAAGCAATGGCCGACTTGGACAATGACTTGGACAGTGACTCGGACGATCATGATGAAGCGAGTGAAAGTGAGCTTTGTAGGTGATCACTCGCAAGCATTGTAACAAGCTAACTTGGTTCCAGTTGCAAACAAGGATTTACAGGCCTGCTTGGGTGAAGAATATCTTTTCTCTTGTTGACCACTTGAACTTCCAGATGCAGACCTAGCTCGCATCGCCCAAGAGTTGGCCGAAAAGTACAGATGGCGTGCCCAACGTTATATCCCAGAAATAGATGTGCCTCAGGTCACAGTAGCGCTGCTGCCCACAATTTACGATGCCCCACTCTAAATGCTCCCAGTCCATGTAAGTCTGGTTTCCCCTGTTTTCCCATCGTACCAATGTTATCTCAACAGCGCATGGAAGAACCAAAGATTATTTATCATTTGCTGTTGAACTCCTCATCAAAAATACTTTCTGCATTCACTCGGCCATCCCTTCCTGGCAAAATCTATATCGAGGTGAAATCCGAACAGGATGTTTGTGAAGCCTGCCATACTCAGGCTGGTATCTTTTTACGAGACATTGTCTGCATTCCCATTGAGGAGGCAGTGTCATTACTCACTCTTTCTGTGTCCTTTTTCAGTCCCCACGTTGGGAGCTGGGTCCGGATTGCATCAGGCCTATACTCTGGGGATCTGGCCTATGTTAATATTGTATTGGGGCACCCTTCAGCCAAATACTAGTAATAGCTGCCAAGGCACATGCTCAACAGCCTCATAACGGCTAGCCCTAAACAAGCCTGGCCATAAAACGTGAGGTGAAGCTTCAAGCCATATTTTTTCACCACCCATCTGAACGTCATGCACAACAATTAGTTTTAAACACCCCCTGCCTACATCGTAGTATTTGCCTCATTTAACCACGTACACCGTAGACTTAGTTGGTTTTAATCTTTATGAAATGACTATAATTAACTTTGCTGCAAAGGTTATGACCTCGTGAGGTCCAACCACCCCTTTTTCGTTGCTGACTGGGTTATCATCAGAACATAATCCATAAATACATTTGCTTTGGGAACCATTCATTCTCTGTTTTTCAACAGTGATCCTGTCTTCGATTTAGGTGAGGCACTTCACACCAAGGATGTCATCGGCATTCCATTCTAAAGCCCACTCACACCGCTTTCCACCCCCTGTATTTTCTTTGCAGCCACTGACCATAGGCAATGCCTTGGCAGAATGGTTTAGAGGGCCCTGTATTGCTGGGCCAGTTTCTGGAGGGTCAAGGACCCTGGGAAAGAAACACTCATTGTGAAGGCCAAATACGACCGGTTTCTCGTATTCAATAGCTAGCACTGCCTCAACTTTCAGGTGAGGATGCCCTCACGAGTCGGATATTGAAATGCATGCAACAATAGTAAAGGTGGGCAGGCGTCAACATGACTCTGCATTTACGGTGACGTCCTCAACAGCTCCTAGACAGAGCTCACTCGCTATCATGCACATGATGACTGACACAGATCTTGTGACCTGTGTGGGTTTTGGTTGGTTTCTCGTAAAAAAGGTGAGTCCTGCATGTTATATATATTACCCATTTTTGTTCGGTTATTTCATCACTCAAATGTTGGCTCACATCCGCATGATGCAACCTTACCTTCAACACAACAGCAACAACCGCGGACAATGGCAAAAGATGAAGAGAAATGTAGCAGGGAGTGGTGCACCCACCCCCGCTGCCATAGATAGATAAGTTTTTATTTGTTCTATCTTACAACACCTATCACCAACCACAACAACGCACAACGTATAATGCCCACACCACACCCATACCCACATCCACAAAGCAAACACAAACACGAACGTGAAGACTAACCATCCCTCCCACAACCACAGCGGCATGTCATCAATGACCATGCCCACTCCTGTTAGGTGACATCCACCTGTCAGCACCATTTGTGCTGACATCCCACATGGATCGCCACAGCCAACGGCTCTCCAAATGCACCTTGCAGACATGCTCTGTCATGTCAATTGACGTCGGCGCGTAGGGTATAGCACGGGTTCGGGTAAACCCGCGGTTTTTGGGCCGCGGGTTTCTCGGGTACGGGTACGGTGTCCCAATTTGGCAACCCGTGCACTACCGCACACCCTTACCCGCGGTAGACGGGTATCCACGGGTTAGCACGGAGGGCCCCAATGGGCCCCACAGGTAAGTTTTTTTTTACTTTTAATTCATTTATCTAACATATCTAATAACTAAGTTATACCCAAACCGCCGCCACCACCACCACCACCACCACCAACCAACAACAACAACAACAACAACACGGCGATGAAGGGAAACGGCTGGGAGGGTGGTGCATCCACTTACCAGCACAGGTACGTGCCCCGATTCTTTCACCACCGACATCGGCTAACCCCCTGCCTTCAAGTCCACACCTCGCAAACGACGTTGACACGTCAGTCAATGCGTCAATGCGTGTTCGCGAGGTCCCCAGCATGAAAACACGCATGAAGACTTCGCGAAAGCACGGTGACGCGTCAACTGACGCGTCAACATCGTTAATGAAGTCGCCAGCACCAAACTACGAACAAAGACCGTGCAAAGACAAATGAAGACCTCGCGAAGACAAATGAAGACCTCGCGAAGACAAACGAAGACCTCGAGTGCCCCCACAGACCTCAAACTAATCACCTCGCGAAAACGGGCTGGCGCATCAACTGATGCACAGACGTTGTTCGCGAGGTATCTGGCCCGTGAAACGACGACGACGGCGACGACTTCCACTGCCAACTGGCAGCAGCAAGGCGGTGACGACGGTGGTGGAGCGGGGAGGGTGGCAGTGGGACAAGACGACGGAACCAGCCCAGCCCAGCCCCACAAATGCGAACCGTCGCGTCAATTGACGTGTACATTTCATTTGTGGGCTTGAGGAGCTCGCTGCCGCTGTCGTTGACACTACCCGCATGGCCACACGGGCAACCACCACACCCGCGTCCGACCGCGGGTAATGCAGACCCGCACCCGTCACGGGTACGGTGTCTGCGGGTACGGGTACGGTGTCCGGCCTGGCAACCCGCGGGTCACCCGTGCTACACACTAGTGACACCTAGGAATTTGGTTGCCGGTGGGGGGGCTGTAGTTTGGAGAGCTACGTTAGCTTTCTCTGTTAGTTTTGCTAAGCTAATGTCTAGCGCCTTCTTTGTTTCTGGTGAATCTTCGACGTCGATGAGGAATTGTCGGGCTTGTAGTTGTTCTTTTGCTGTTATGCGTGGGTCCTTTTGAGTGTGGGCAGGATGTGCGTTCTGGGATAGGACCACATCCTTGTACGAAGTGGTGGTGGTTTCGAGGGTGGTTGAGGTTTTGGTGAGGTGCGCGACTGCTTGTTGAAGTTGGGCTTTGGTGTCCGTAAGACTGGATTCGATGTGTTTTACAATTTCTCCTGAGATGGATTCAAGGATGGGTTCCATCACGTGTCCGAGGGAGTCGTGGAAATCTCCGGTCTGTCATTTGAGCTCAGTTGTAACGGCGTCCACCAAAGTGTTAGTCCTCGTATTAAATTCTATATGGTTTAATAGAATAGCTACCGAACGGATAGCTCTGGCAGTGGCGAGCATAATGGGACAACCATCCATATTGGTGATTTGTATGAGTATGTCCGAGAGGGTGGGTGCGTCGAGGTTCTGTTCCTGGGAGAGAAGCGAGTTGGTGGAGAGGAAGTTAATGGCTTGTTGTTCCGTTTCTGGTTCTGATCCGGTTTGGGGGGGCTCATTATTACTGGAGTTGTGTTCTCGAGTGGCGGCGGACTGCGAGGCTCTGGTTTCTGGGGGGGAAGTGATTGTTGTCTGTGGTAGCTTGCCGCGTTTGTTTTTGGATGTGCCTTCATTGGTCACCCATTGTCGAAGGCTCATGTTTCTTACTTATTAGGCTTATGTGATGTGGATTGTACTGCTAACTAGCAAGTGGGTGATATGAGAGAGCGCCCGAACTTATGCAGAGAACTCTTTTGGGGTCCCAGCTGGGGTGCCACACGGTACAAGTTCAAGGACCTCAGAGCGGGCGCTTGACACCCCCTTTTGTATCTAAGGACAAAAGCCTTGATCAGCGGCAGAAGGATCTTGTTGACTGGACATACCATTTCAGCTATACTTCCCATATCTTCCCCATCACCGTTCATGAGATGCTGCTCAAGACCTGGGATCATCTGCAACAATGCCTCGAAAACTCGGTGCTCCCTTCTCTGATTGTGACGATGAACAATTATGCATGGTTAAATTAGGGACGGATGATTGAAGTGTGGGAGAGACAAACTCGTAAGTAAAAGCTTCATCTGGCTCTTCCACCAGTTCTCCCACTCATAATAGACTGTTGGTGAGAAGGGCTGAAACACTGCATAATGCATGTATGGTCCAGCCAAAGTGACAGCTGTGATGGACTAACAGATTAGCAAGACAGCTGTAAAGGATAAGAGCAGTAAGTTTCCAAATCCAAAAGGTTTGAAAATTCAACACTTACAGGCATTTTTTTGGCCCAAGTGTAAGGGCGCCCACCCTTTTACGGCTTGCTGTGGCCTGGGTGTCCTCCTCCTCAGACATTCAATTTGAATTGATAGTCCAGGAAGACTTAAAAGAAGGAAGAGTCGAAAGGGAAAAGATTTGCAAGTTGACAATACTGCCAGAATTTACTGAATATATATGGCAAAGCTCTCATGCACCAAGGCTTCTGACTTGACACTGACTCAGAATGACTGGTATTGACTCGATTAGACCAAATGGGACCAAACATAGTCTGAGAATTGGACGGGTATAAATGCATCAGTTGGTGGTGCTGGTATGTAGCGGTGATCCACCATACTCTGTGACTCATGCCTTTGATCCATAGTAGTACCAGTAGTTGCATCTATCTCCATCAAATCCATACTTCGACCAATGCTGTCCTCCAATTCAATCACAATAAGGGCTATGGGCTGAAGGTTTGGAAATGGTGTGTCCTGATGCTTCATTAATGTGTTAGAATGCATAAGCTGATTCTTGACAGGCCAGTAAACGCAGACGGCGAACGAGTCCCACCCTTGGAGTTGCCCAATCACCACCTTTCCCATCGGTTCCATGGTCCATGCTGCATTTGCCCAGTGACCAGAGTCTTAGCCCGAGGGCGGTCCCAATTCATAGAAGTAGCTATCTTGATGGTCAGGACTGGTCACCTTGCCGGACAGTATGTTGCTTATTGTGCACATGGTAGATACAGATATATGGGTGAGTTTCAGCAGGTTCTGACATTAAGAAAGAAATACTGACCTTGAGTGGAAGTTCACATTGAATGCCTATATAGCAAG
The DNA here is from genome assembly GCA_963556145.1 of Hygrocybe punicea. Classification (NCBI taxonomy): domain Eukaryota; kingdom Fungi; phylum Basidiomycota; class Agaricomycetes; order Agaricales; family Hygrophoraceae; genus Hygrocybe; species Hygrocybe punicea. Next base: position 4,007,270 of record OY744472.1, on the reverse strand, counting down.
ATTTGAGTGCGGGTGCAGTCCTATCCGTTGAGAGGTTGGTGTTTCAACATTGTTGAAGGGATGATCATTGATTTCCAGACACAATACAGATCCTGGAGAATGGTGCCCGGGTATGAACAATCAGTCAGTAACGATGCTGAACCTAATCAAAATGGAGGATCCTCACAGCATCATCTCCAATGGTCTGATGTATTGAGTGGTGAATTTTTCGCATACCAAGTCAGTTAGCTAGATGCTGAAGAACTGAATCAGACATCAACCTGAATAATTCTACATTGGTAGACATTCCTTCACCCCGGAAACCAGTGCGTGGTCATCGTATTCTGTCTACATCACCTGAATTACTCCAATTATTGCAACTCAATTCTCCAGTTTGGCCAGGTTTGAAAGAATCCGACTTTTGTGCCTTGTTTGCTAGGTGCACCTGTGGCTTGATCATGACATGAAAGACCTTCAAGAACCATTACTGCCCGAATGAGAATGTCTTGACGCTTGAGGCCAACGTCATTGAGATTACCGATAACGATAGTGATTTGTCACAGCCAAAACTTTGTTTTTGTTTTTGTTTTCAATGGTCTGCAATGACATTTAATGGCGTTAAGTCTTTAAATGGGTGATGGAGTCTCAAAGCAGCTGCAAACTGTGATTGTAGATGAGCGACGCCGTTGCTCAAGCACAAACTTGTAATACTGTCTGTCTGATTTTTGTGTCAGCTAACTATGTATAGTTGCGAAGGAAGAGAAGGAAGGAGCTCACGCAATTGCTGTGCCACAGTTGCTTGAATTGACTTTGTTGAATTAACTGGCCCCTCCTCCAAAAGCCTGAAGGTTTGGTATTCTAAACTGGGAGTGTAAAAGGGTGTGAATTGATGCTTGCGGGAGCAATACAAATGGATATTGACAAAACGATATTACAGTAGTAGTGAAAAAATGATATTACAGTAGTAGTGAAAAAATGATGGTTATAATCTTTTTATGACAGCAAGCCGCTCTTTGGATACCGCAATGAATGGGTTGTGGGGTGTGTCGGGTTTTGTGAGGACGCACATCCCCTCCCTGTTCATTTTATCAATCAGAAGAATGTCACCTGTGATTGAGTCACCCTTGATCACCACCACTAGCTCCTGATGGCCTTGTGGATGTACCAGGTCGAGAAACTGAATAGGAATGTTCGTGCACACAGTCGATAGGCAATCATGCATTTGAACATCAACATGTGTTCGATTTCCCCCATTGGATGACGGTAGGGTGAAACCAAGGTGACCGAATAGTGTACCACCTGCCTATTTTTTAGTAAAAGTCACCATAATCTTTAACACATAAAGTTGGTGGTCCTGCAAGCCAAAGGTCTGGATCAGCTATGAAGAAGTCAGACACACAATGCAGAACAGATCGACAGCATGGCGTACCTTCTGCCTTGTTATCCGGCCTTCCAGGTGTCTGCAATGATGGGTCCCAAGCAGGACTCACTGGTTCTGAAAACATGTTGACTGGGATGGGGGTAGATGGCGTGAGGGGAGTGGTCGACAGAGGAATGGGTGGTCGCATGGGCACCCTGCTTCCAGATCCAGTATACTCTCTTGCCTCCATGACTCAAATTGGGGCACTCTTGCAGTGGCAGCAGTGCACCATCGTGGCTGCGATGCATTAGTTCGGTGCAATGCAACTGGAAATGATAAGACTCACTCAAATATTGTTCAATCCTGAAACTTGAACATGGATTTTCACACCGTGGCTTCTAACTCCACTATGGCGACCCCTTGGAAGTGATTTACATCTTTGATGATACCTCTGTAGTCCTTGCAGGGTCCTTGAATAACTACAACACACCGGCCGACTAGTGGATCCACAGTGTCACACTGTGCAACCTGTGTGCTGGTGCTAGGAACAGCGTCCGATCGTTCCTCGCAGAAATCAAGATCTCTGACGAGTACCTGCACCTTCAAAGATGCGTGAGGGGAGTGAGATGGGGATTATGAATGGGAACGAATTGACCTCAGTGGAGGAGGGCCCATGAAATGTTACCACAGAATTATTGCAAGAAACCACCCAGCCAGTCTTTCCGATCTCCCATCCTGACCTGACTTTGACAAAGTCGCCAGGCTGAAAGTGCCTCATGATATGGACAGCGGGAACATCAATGACATTTTACGAAGCACCCATTCCAGTGGGAAGGACCTGGATAATGGCAGCACTGACGACATGCACCTCACCAATCACCCCCACCCATTGACCCCAAGTGACTTCTACTTGATCTCCAGGATGTAGAGAAGAATTGGAAATTTGATTAAATGCACTGGACAGGTCATTCGATCAAGCACCCCCACTTGCATGAAATTTGAGCAACTCGGCCACCGTCGGAATGGCCAGTTCCTGAATGAAGTCCTCTAAAATAAATTGTTTCTCGAGGGGGCTGTTCTTGTATATTTCTTTTTGAAACTTCCAACACTGGTTGCACTTCTCCACTGAATCTGGCCCATATGCGTTAGCAATGCCATCTTGATCAAATAGACGCTTGGGAGGCCAGTTTTTCCGGGCCGCACCCTTCTGCTTTTTGCGATCTAATTGCAGGTGAGGGATGAGAGCTATCTTGGTGGATATATGACTCCTAACCACAAGAACATAGGGTAGATCCCCACGGTATAGGCCCGACGCAATCCGGACCCAGCTCCCTACCTGGGGATTGAAAAAGGACACGGAGAGAGTGAGTAACGATACTCGATGGGAATGCGGACAATGTCTCATATAAAGATATTAGGTTGAGCATGGCAGGCTTCACAAATGTCGCATTCGGATTTTTTGCCTCCACATAAATTTTGCCAGGAAGAGAAGGCCAGGTGAAGCAGAAAGTATTTTCGGCTGCTGAGAGGAAACTGTGGAGTTAAACAGCCAATGATAGATGATGTTTTGTTCATCCATGCGCTGTCGAGACAACATCAGTACAAGGGGAAAACTGGAGAAACCGTACTTACATGGACTGGTACCATCCAGAGCGGGGCATCATATATAGTTGGGAGCAGGGTAACCTGGGGCACATCCTCTTCCAGGATATAATGTTGGGCATGCAGTCCATACTTTTCAGTGAACTCTTGGGCGATCCGAGCTAGGTCAGCATCTGGAAGTTCGAGTGGTTGACAATAGAAAAAATATTCTTCGCCCGAGCAGGTGTGTAAATCCTCATTTGCAACTGAAACCAAGTTCAAGTTAGCTTGTTGCAATGCTTGCAAGTGATCACCCACAAAGCTCACTTTCGCTCACTTCATCGTCCAAGTCACTGTCCAAGTCATTGTCCAAGTAGGCCGTTGCTTCAATGTCTATATAATGCAAGGTATGGTTCTGTCCAGTGCACCCAATCAATTCAGAACTCTACACTGAAGTAAGCCCCAAGTGTGACTTACATTGACTCTAGCCTTTTTTCTCATTTTACACCAGAGTATTGTGATTGAATTTGAACATCGACTAAAACTATTTTATTGCATGATAACTTAGGGCCAGTTCATTGTTTGCAAATGTTCATCCCTAATTGAATACGACTACTAGTTCGGAGCCTCGGTGTATGCAAGCAACGACTAGGTAGGCACAGAAAATGCAGATGACTAGGGAAAGCCTGACTATTCAAGCAAGAATTTGTATTTATGCTGGGATTGTTTAGGGCCAGTTCTGAGAAGGCTTGAACTGGCCCTAAACAATCTCCAAATAAAAGTTGAAAGTGTCAAGTTGAAGAATGCTTTCACGCTTTCTATACCGATACTGTAGTGTAATATACAGTGCTAGTAGTACTAATAGTACCATAGTTGAACAGCAATGACTAAGGCAAAAGAGGAGTAGGTCTTTCAAAGTTATAATTTTGTGCCTCTGTTGGTTACTCACACATGGCTATCATCATGATAGGCTCTGGCTGGGGGATCTGAGAGATGGATCCATAACACCAGAAGTGGGGCAGTGCCACTACCAGCCCAAAAAAACAATGTCGTACCACCAGTCCACAGTCAGCATACCCCTCAATTCTCAAATGACCAAGTCAAATGAATTAAGTTAGCAAAGTTGGTTGATATGGAGGCCAAATTTTTTGAGAAGCGTGTAAGATGGTTTGGTGATTTTTTGGAGAAGCCTGGCAGTGAGTGTTTCCAGCTAATTGAGTTTTTACTTTCTTTGACAGAAAAAATGATTAGATACAGTTGTATGTAAGAGAATTAGGTTAGTGGACTTGTGAGAACGAGCGATCACGCAAGAATGCATTCAAAAAGCCCAACAGCGCTTTGAAGAAATGCAAGCATCTAATTTTCCTTCTTGTGGCACTTCCCGGAGATGGGTAGAGGATGTTGAGGATGAGCCTGAATGGCTGGTAATATATGCAGGAGAGCATGAACTTGAAGATACAGAGGATGGAGGTACAAAGGGTGAAGGTACAAAGGGTGGAGGTACAAAGGGTAAAGGTACAAAGGGTGGAGGTACAAAGGATGGAGGTACAGGAGGTGCAGGTACCGGAGGTGGACATCAGGTCAAGGTTAAGGTCAAGGATGGGTTCAATGTAACTTTGTCATTCCTGATGGTGATACTTGTGATAATGAAGATTTGCAGGAAAAAGAGGTCCAATTCATGCTTGAAGCAGCACAAGATTTATCTGCAGAGAATCCACCAGTTTGTCCAGAGGTGGGGGATGACAAGCGACATCAAAAGTCAGCACATTATCCAATCCTGGATTACGATATACTCTCAGATGAGGAAGATATGGGAAATAAAGAAGTAATAATTGTAATCTTTAAATGTCTCTGGCTGAATCATTTCTGCACAGTTAATGCATGAGAACACCAAGGATCTGTTCTCTGCTGATGCTCATGAACCCATAGGGCTAAGGCATGATGTACAGTCATGGCACCAACAAGCACATGAAGTAATTTGTCAGATTTGATACTTTCTCAAAGTAACTCAGGCAGAGGGGCTCATTCCCTCTGCTGATCTCCTTGGCACACATAGTGCCCAAAGATTAAAGTCTTCCCATCATTACTTACAAGCCACAGAAAAGCACACGTCATATCTTAACAAGATATTGGAACAATTGTGTCCAAAAGAATGGAACTGCCTGCAACGAGCTCACAAGGCTAGCCGCTGGTATCAAGATATAGACCAATCTTGCTTCTTGGGTACAGCTCCAGTCTGGAAGCTTCAGGTCGATGTTCACATCAATCAGAATGATTTTGAGTTGTGTGTTCTGACCTGTGGAGGTAATTTTGTTGGGGGTGGTTTGTATTTACTAAACCTGAATTTGTGCCTAACGCAAGTGCCTCAACCTTTTGAATATCTTTTGCATTGACAGACAACACCTTAGGTACAACCCTGGCGTATTGTTATTATCAGATCACAGTACTTATTCCATGCAATTGGGAAGTGGGACCCAGGTCCCATGTTGCCCAAACACACCTGTACACCAGGTCGTGTTGCTTGGGTTTATTTCACACATCATGACGTAGTTTTGGAGTTGGAAGGAAAGCCCAAGGACTGGGTAATTCTGGGACAAAAAAATAAGACTGGAGTTGGCTAGTTTATTATCATTCCCACTTGGGATCCCACAGTTCATGTTATCAATATTACTTAGTTGTAAACGGAGATCACTTGTTCAACTTGATATATTCATGAAAATAGCATAAGAGCAGCAACATTACACAACCTAATATGGCTTTGTGATACCACCTCAGCCCTGTGCACCATCCCCTCACTGACCAGCTTGACCTGTCACATAATGACAAATTTGACTGCTCCGGCCTCCATGTGAAGCCAATACAGCTGGGATGTCTAAGTCATTGTGTAATGATTGTCACAGGTTTTTTCCCACGACCCATACCCATACCCGTCAAAACATGTACCCGCCGAATATGGGGCTGCAGGTCACTCACTATGTAGAAAATTTATGATAAGTATTATTAAAATAAAATTGAGAGATGGTCAGGTGTAGGATGTAGGACATAAGAACACCTGCTTACCCTACTAATTGTTGCCACCCCATGTCCGTCAGCACCAATACGTTGTCATCATCCGTGCCACCCTCCTGGATATCTCACAGTTGTTGCGCCGATAGGGTGTAGCACGGGTGACCCGCGGGTTGCCAGGCCGGACACCGTACCCGTACCCGCAGACACCGTACCCGTGACGGGTGCGGGTCTGCATTACCCGCGGTCGGACGCGGGTGTGGTGGTTGCCCGTGTGGCCATGCGGGTAGTGTCAACGACAGCGGCAGCGAGCTCCTCAAGCCCACAAATGAAATGTACACGTCAATTGACGCGACGGTTCGCATTTGTGGGGCTGGGCTGGGCTGGTTCCGTCGTCTTGTCCCACTGCCACCCTCCCCGCTCCACCACCGTCGTCACCGCCTTGCTGCTGCCAGTTGGCAGTGGAAGTCGTCGCCGTCGTCGTCGTTTCACGGGCCAGATACCTCGCGAACAACGTCTGCGCATCAGTTGATGCGCCAGCCCGTTTTCGCGAGGTGATTAGTTTGAGGTCTGTGGGGGCACTCGAGGTCTTCGTTTGTCTTCGCGAGGTCTTCATTTGTCTTCGCGAGGTCTTCATTTGTCTTTGCACGGTCTTTGTTCGTAGTTTGGTGCTGGCGACTTCATTAACGATGTTGACGCGTCAGTTGACGCGTCACCGTGCTTTCGCGAAGTCTTCATGCGTGTTTTCATGCTGGGGACCTCGCGAACACGTGTTGACACATTGACTGACGTGTCAACGTCGTTTGCGAGGTGTGGACTTGAAGGCAGGGGGTTAGCCGATGTCGGTGGTGAAAGAATCGGGGCACATACCTGTGCTGGTAAGTGGATGCACCACCCTCCCAGCCGTTTCCCTTCATCGCCGTGTTGTTGTTGTTGTTGTTGTTGGTTGGTGGTGGTGGTGGTGGTGGTGGCGGCGGTTTGGGTATAACTTAGTTATTAGATATGTTAGATAAATGAATTAAAAGTAAAAAAAAACTTACCTGTGGGGCCCATTGGGGCCCTCCGTGCTAACCCGTGGATACCCGTCTACCGCGGGTAAGGGTGTGCGGTAGTGCACGGGTTGCCAAATTGGGACACCGTACCCGTACCCGAGAAACCCGCGGCCCAAAAACCGCGGGTTTACCCGAACCCGTGCTATACCCTATCTACAGTAATCGCATCCGAGACCGATGATCCCGATGCTTGCAACTGGACATGCACATCGTCCAAGAACCGCTCAGCCTCCCTCTCCAATGACCTCTCAATCGCTGCATGACAAACCATCATAAACCTCGAAGCTACCCTGAATGGCAGTGGGAAACCAGACTCACGATAAGTCAAGTCCCCAACCGGCTCTGGAGAAGGACCCCTCAGGTCCTCAGACGATGAGCCCCAGCTCACTGTAATCAGCGGTGGTATCTCGGGGGATGACTCCTCCGACCTCCACGCATCATCCAATTCTAGAATAAGACTCAGTCAGGAGACCCCAGACAATCCACCAACCAAAGCACTCACAGTACGGGTCGGCCAGTAACTGGCACAAAAGGACCTTGTGTACCTAACCAGCGGGCAACACTCCATGCAATGCCTCACCTTCCTGCAAGCGAAACACTGACCCAAAGCCCAATAGAGATCCCGATCAGAAGCCAAGAGTTGGATGAGGTGGTGGAACATATAACAATTAACCTTAATAACTGAGGTTGGGGGGAAGAGCAAAGAAGCCTTGAAGAAAGTGACTTGGTGATACGGGTGGAGACACATCACATTTCTGCAGGACAAGCATGCAGAAACCACCAAGCTTTATACACAACCAAGAAGACCTTATCACCAAGAATGACTCGCCGGCAACTGCCAGCAAGACCCGCACATGACCAGACATTCAAACTCCACTTTCCATCAGACGACACCACTCTTCCCATCATTCACACAAAGACAATAGACGCCCCACTCTCACCATCACCACCCACACCTGTCAGGACAGAATCATGACACAGTCAATTGCTGCTGCTGTTATCGCTATCATTATTGTGTACGCATTCCTCCTCGCAACAATAATCTGAGGAGTACGACGAATCCATGGGGCGATCAACCCCGAGATCCCCCTATCGACGTTCGAGGGATTCCGACCTCCCACGATCCACAGCAACAACACATCACATGGCAGCAACAACAACAATGAATCAGGCCACCGAGGTGATGCGTCCCCTTACGAACCCGCTTATAACGCATCAGGCTAGGGCCACGCAACTGCGGATCATGCCGACATTGCAGTTCCGGCGATGACGAATGCAGGGCACTGCAGCAAGGCTGACATGTCTACTCACAGAACGACTAAGAGCGAGTCAATGTTCATACAACTCATGAAGGCTGTGGAAGTGGGCGAAGGGTATAAAAGACGTTGAACAAGAAGCACGTAGATCCTTAACTTTGACCTCTTGTATTTCTCTTAGCAGTTGTACTAGACGTAACAAACTTCACAACTCTCATACCGCCTAAACCTTATCTCTGAGACCCTACCTTCACAAATATATGATCACTCCCATAACAAAGACCCTTGAACGCAAAACCTCACTACCAACGACATCATGCAACCATTTGACCCACAGATCCATTACACGACCGCTAGTCATGACACCAGACTTGGTTCACCCTCAGCTCCTCTGCAGTTTTTTCGCAGTCTGACATGGTAACAGACCCCGAACGCTTCTACAGTAGCATTTTGGAACTTTTCAAGGACGTTGAAGAGAAGAAAGGGGTCAACGACCTCATGGTATGGTGGAATCAGTGAGTAGGTTGACAACTGCTCAGTGGGATCTAATCACAAGCACATCCTCACAAGCCATATCTTTCCAAGTTATACCTCGGCTCAATGGCCGCTTGCAAAGAATAGTGCTCTTGCAAAGATCAAGGAGAAGAGGGCCCAGAGACAAGCTGCTGCTGTGGTTTCAGCTCCAACTGAGTGATCACCTCAGTTAGCGGGATAGGGCCTGGGGAACATAATTTTTACCAGTTGATTAGATTTGCAATGTAGTACCATATGTTGATAAGATTCCAAATGTAGCATACATCAGGAAATCCATCCCATTTGTTCATCTATGGTGCCATTCAGATGACAGCTGTGAAGACACTGAATTGCAGGAAGCTTCTGATGCTATTCGTCCAAGCCAGCTGGTTCTTACCATGCAATACCTGCAACAGTAAGCCTGGTGCTAACTCATCCATATCTCTGGTTCAGGTGCAAACTGATCCCAACCGGCATTCTGACATATCTGGACAAGCAATGTCATACAGTTGTATCTGATCAAATTTGCCATTCTTACAACATCTGACAGCTTAATATGCTTCATATCAACACTATCAAGCTTGTAATTTTCATGGATGCTATTTGATATTATCTGGGTAGGTAACTGTCTTCAGATTCATGTCTTCCTTGTTGATCTGGGCAAGTACTGCCAGCCAGGTGGGACCCTATCACACCTGTCATACTTAATATGCCTATCGCTATGTGCAACTCTTGTATTACACTGTCATTTTGCTCCATCTGGCAGACTTTGCCATTTCTGCCAACTCTACTATCTTTTATAAATGCAGATGGATATTTCTGTTTGATTTCCCTCTTGTTGATCTGGGCAAGTACTGCCATTCAGGTAGATCCTATCATGCCTGCCATGCTTAATATGCCGACCGCTGCCTGCGACTCTTATATTCTATTGTTATTTTGCTCCATCTGGCAGACCTTGCCGTTTCTGCAAACTCTACTGTCTTTCATAAATGCAGATATATATTTCGGTTTCATGTCCATCCAAGCAAGTATTGTAATTCAGAGGTATCCTACCAGGTATCTAATTCTGCTAGGTATGATGAGAGCTACCAGACTTACATATTTGGCAAATTTTGGCAAGTCTTGTACCACATAGTCATTTCACTCATTCTGGCACACTTTGCAGTTTCTGCAAACTCAGCTGTCCTATATCTTCCATTACTAGGCAATGTATAATAGTTATATATATTATTCAAATAATTTATCTGCTAATCATTTATAATCTCATGTCATTTCGTCCATGTTTTCCTGATGACTATTACCTATACTGGAAGGTGACTGGTGGACCGGTCATATATGCAAACCTGCACAACAGTGTAGTGCAGAGACACTGTATCTCAGTACTCTTTATGCAGTGCCCAAAAATATTGTGGATGAAAAGGTCTCCGACTTGGAGTGAAATAATTTCCATACATGTATAGAAACTTGGTTCGATATTCGACCAGCTAAAAGTGATGTGTACAAGATCCAGAGCTTGGACTCCAACATTTCACATATGTGCTTTCAAGCTTCTCCAAGCCATGCCAAGAATCCGCTGTTTCTGGGAATGGATTGGTGGACCCACAGAGGCAATTGTTCTTGGATCGCTTAGCATCCTGTCAACCTAGATTGTGTCCAAAAGTCATTTGTCATTGGTTGCATTTTGATCAAATCTAGACCTGATGGGAATACCTTTTCCTGAAGAATGAAATATTGTCGGCATGCCTTGTCCCAGCTACCCTGCAAGACTTTGAAGTGGCTAACATCCACAGGCCCAATGATGGCAAACCATGGGTCTTGGTCTTCTATATCATTGAAAAAGGTTTCCAATGAGTGAATCATGCCAATGCACCAGCTTCCTGGCATGCTGATTTGCCTTCATGTGCCTTCTAGTGCAATCATGGCTTTCCACCGTTCCTTGGAGAAATCCTGCAATGTGACATCTAGGAGCATGAAAGCAAGGAAATTAGTGCACATGGCAAGCGATAGCGTGAAGAGATGGACAACTGATAGAATGATCTCACTATGCAGAGTGTTAGTCAGAGGTATGGGGGGCAAAGAGGGGTCTGAATAAGAGGGCTTGTTTCTCTTCACGCTTCCTTCCTTCGACTACAGCGTTGATACATTCCGTTATCTGAGAACCAGAGCATGAGTATTAGAGATATTCGTTGGTGACAAGGGCACAGACCTGTGCAAGTCCCTGTGCGACCCTCTCAAATGTCAGCCCCATCTCCAGAATATCTTTATGGTTATCTTGAGCTGCCTGCAGCAGCATAGTCGCCATCTGAATGATCAATTCCTCAGGGAAAGCTGGATTGAGGAGTGCAGAACAAAGTTTGAAGGCCCTTTGAGCGAGAGAGCCAATGTCCCTTACTCATACAGAACTATGTAAAAGGGCAGTATTAAAGTCGTTCTTGACAAGATTGACGGCCATGTCCATGACCACAGCCAGCCGCACATCACTTATTTGGCATGGGTGATGCTTGTTCGGAGGAAGTCCAGTAGCACCTCTATCGCTCTTATCAAAATATATACAGAAATCAGTGACAAGGGCATATGTATTTTACAAATGAAAGATGCATATGTTGCCAAGGGCTCATAACCATATAGGCTGCCACCAAAGATTGCCAGAGGGGCTTGCAGTTTGGTGGTATCCTGTCGAGAACACCTCATCACATATAATATTCATTACAAGATTAGCAAAATAGGGGCCTAATAATATTCAGTGCTATATTCAGCAGTACACCCAGCTCCATGTCATTTCCATCCAAAATGTTGTTCTCTCGTCTTCATCATCGCAATACTCATCATGTTTATTGTGCATGAAGTTATACATGGCAATAGCCTTGTGGGCAATGCCTGTCAGACCAAAATAATGGCAGATTCCACTGGCACCATCATTAGATCAAATAACATATTATTAGCAAAGGAGGGTTTTCCTGATGCTAACCCCAACATGATCAAGAGAACCTATATCTATTTAGATATCTGAAAATATGAATTGACTTTTCAATTATAATATATTAGATCTCTCTGCGGCTCTCTGAAAATGCACTGAAATTTCGCTCAAACACGAAGGGTCTCAATTTAACATTGTTAAAGTGTGTCAAATTTCCCAATCCCTGGTGGCAGACTGTGAAAAAGAAAACAAATCACCACTTCTCACTCGGTCTTGCTCAGCTCCGAACCAATTTTGACTGGGTGTGACCCCTTGGTCACATTGCGTTGAACATTGCTGATGGTGCATCACAGTTCTCTGGTGCCCTTCAATACCTGAAAACTCTTTTCATGGCTCCCCGATGAACATGCCCTGGATTTGTGGAGAAGTGGGACAGGATGCCAATAGCAAAGGTTATGTCCGGATGAGCACAAATAGCCGCGTACACCAAGGAACCAATGGCCTTGCGGTATGGGACATCTCGCATGTCAGCAATCTCGTGGGCAGTTACAGGGCACTGGGCATTGGACAGGTTCCATGGGAGAGGCAAGTGGGTTTGCATCTTCGAGTCCAAAGTGCTTGATAATTGAATCAATGTAGGACTTCTGCCAGAGCATGATGGATAGGGTTTCGCGATCGCACCAGATTTCGATGCTGAGGAGCCAGTGGATTTCATTTAGGTCCATCACCTCCAACTCTGTCCTCAGGCTGTGTCCTTTTCACTTCATCCATCAGTACCTTCCCACTCGTCACCACGGTCAGATCATCAATGTGAATGACGAAGATCAGTGTCAGCTTGGTAGGAGCCCGCACCAGAGCCCTCTTCCCTTCCTGAAGATTGAATCGAATAAGACTGATTGGGGATAAGTAGAGTCTAGCTCTCAGGCCCTTACTCCATGCAGTGCATCGGATAAAGCTAGTATTTGCAAGACAAAAAAAGGGCATAGAATGACGACACCACCTCAAAACAAAACACGACAAATACAGAAGGAACAAGGGCTTGGCAAAAACATTAAGTGGTGCTGTAGGTGAGAGTAGGCATATGCTTGGTCCTACCAACAGTAAAGGTAGCGACACCAGAAGAACTGGTGGTATAAGTGAAGTCATCTGTGGTGTCGTGGGCAGTGCCGCCACCTACGGCCTGAATCTCAACTGTGAACTATTGTAGGGTGTCAGGACTTGAACCAATCAGTGAAAATATGTGGAACACACTGTAGATCCAGCCATTTCACTGCTGACATCTAGGGTGCTGGTTACCCCTGCTGCGACTTTGCAAATTTGTGTTGAAGTGCCGCTGTCATCATTGACGACGAGAACCCTAACATTGAAAGCTGTTGGGTTGATTATTTTCACTTGCTGAATAATTAGGGTGAGTTCAAGTTGGTTAGATTAAGAGGGTCAAGTTGTCCTCATAGTGATGGTAGCGGTTGACATGATGGGTGCTGGAGAGGATCTGTGTTGCTCTTGGGATTGCGCGTAATATATATAGCTATATATACAGGTGCCGAACAGACTATATTATATCCGATATCATGGAGACCAAGTTGCTGGGACTATCATGTGTGCAAAACAGGTGCCAGGGCTAGTCGCTGAAAGCATGTGAATGATTGCTGCACCTCATAAGTGCAAAAGTGCTCTTCTTATCAACCAGTACTTTGGAATGCAAGAATCAGAACATTTGAGTTGTGAATGTCGAGAGAGAAGATAGCGAGTCCAGCAAACAGCGCAGAAAGTTGCTCTTGCACACCCTCTATGGGACTAGCATTCAGGGGCTCATCTGCAGTAGGAAGGGTTATTCCTTACAACCGTTAAGACTGTTCAACATTCTATGACCGTCTAAAGACTGAAGGACTGATTCCAAAGCATGTGAGCTGGTGAGCACATGTGGTGTGCATGCCTGGAAACACCTGCTCTTGTGTTCAAGCTGCCCATGTGGAAATAAATGAGAAACAAACGAGGAGTGCATCACATTAGACTATTTAATATCTGAAGGACATGTCAAGCTCTTCAGAACATATACCTAACTGTAGCAAACAAAATATCAGTCAATGTTGTTGCCCTGCCAAAGACAGTTGATTCTGAGGTAGTGCATGCCATCAAAGTTAACGAGAAGCTCAGAAGGTGTTGATGAAGGCATCTCCAAATCAAAAAGCTTGAATAGAACGTGTTTGCCAACATAAACAACACGTCAATTCAAAAGCTTCCCAAACACCTCATATTCCATCATGAGATCACCTCCATTGCCTTTTTCAATGACAAACATTTCATAAACATCGCGGATGGTGGTCAAAAATTGCAGTGGATTGAACTTAGTGCCCATTTCCAATATTCCTTGTGGTTGAGGCCAGTCCAGAGCTGTGTCTGATTTTAGTATTTGTTTGACACCATCAGAACAGTACCCTTTCTTGTGGTTCTCTGGTGAGCCTGAGGGACCGGGGTACATAATAGTGTGGCACCGAGAACAAGTGGCAGCTTTGCGCTGAAGATTGGTTAGCAGTATGTCTATTCGATGCTAATGTGGTGCGTACTACTTCCCCAATTTGCTCCACCTTGACCAAAGGCACCACAGTGCAATGCTTCTTCCAGAATGTATCTGTTTTACTTGTTGTAGCTAAAGCTTGGAGTAAGCATCGAGTTTCTGAGCTAATGATTAAAATAGACTTACAAGTGAAGTTATTCTTAATAATCCGGTCAGAAAATTTTCACTAAACCTCCCCCAGCAGATCAACAAGCGCTTTTGGATTCTTCTTGATTATCGGTTGGTTTTTTGTCAGATTTAAGGCCTCAAGATGTGTGTTGTAGTCCTGTGTAGCTGCTACCCACTTTCACGAAGTCATATTGAAAGATGCCCACCCGTTCTCAGCATGCATATCCATGAATAGGTAAAATTCCTCGCTTTCCTTAATGGCCATTGCCCAGATATCTGATTGCATAGCAATGGAGAGTAGCCGCTCTGATCGAGTGAGTTTCTGTGAGCCTGGTAGCTTCAGTGGCAGTGATTGCCGCTAACGATGGATTAGCTCCCGCAAGTGTTGCTGCATTGGAGACGTTTATGGGAGCTTTGGCATGCTGCACTAGGGATAATGCTGGATGCCAGGATTGGGGTTTGAAGAAAGCATCCAGACTGCCTTTTGCCGCTGGGGGAATGAGAGTCTATGTTCCACTGGTAAGTTTCACTTCTGAGAATTTGACATGAACACTCACCTCAGACTGCAAATCTTCTAACATGCGTGGTTTCTTGGGGACAAGGTCACAGTCCAGCTGAGCATCAGCAGTTGCTTGATCTATTCCACATTTCAATGTAGGCCTCATGGTTGTGTCAATCGAGCTGTTCTCAGTAAGGTCCTATTGTATTATTTGGTTGTCGTCATTCAACAACTTGATGTAGTGCGAGACTCACCATTGCAGACCTCACTGACACATGGCCAGACCTAGGAACGTGGCCCACATTCTCACCATTAATTGCTTCTCTGATACAAGCCATATTTACATCTGTGGCCTAAGCTTGCTGTGTTTATCCATCACTTGCATGCTGGGAAGATCAAGAGGCATCAGATCAACAAGAACAGTGATTGGAAACATCAAACTTACATTGAGGTCAATATCGAGCATTTGGAGAGCCGGTTCGTTATCCACAGACAAATCTTCATAATTGTCCTCGCTTTTGATCTCCAGCAGACCACCAAAGGTTTCTATGTATCTCGAATATACAATACCAAAGACCTCTTTGCTGTCTACAACCCACAGCTCTGGGAATGGTGCAAAATTTGTTGTCGACATCTTCAACATGGAATTCCAAGTGAGCACAACATAATTAACAAGGTGAATGTGGTGTGATCTGAATGTTGACACAATAAATGGTGCAGGTTTCTTTTGGGCAGATCCAATGCGGATGTTCCAGCGAAGAACAAAGTCGTGTGCCAATGCCTCAAAGACTTCAAGACCACTAGCAAAGGAACATTGAATCGAATTCCAGCCTTTATGTGAACCTTTAATGCGACTACCATCTGATGAGATATCTTGTCAGGTTCTGGCTAAACAGCCTTTCTGTACGTGGTGTTGTTGCTCGGCGTGTGTCTGCTTGCATGATATTTAGCTGCACCTTAAATTCAGGCAACACAATTACATGAACCTTTGCAGCCACAGTTGACCAAACGCCTCCTTGCAATGCCCACTTCTCAAATGCGGCACTTAGTTGTTTCACTTGCTTGTCCTTGGTTTGGTATTCAGCACTAACCCCCTTTGCAGCTCATGTCTTCAGGATTGCATCAATGATGTCTTTTGCTACAGCATTTCGGTATGGATTCTTTACACCATTTATAATGACGTTGAGATATCTAATTGCTTATGTGAGTACAACCTTCTGCTTGGTTGATTATTTATGGGATTGTCGTGTTTGCAAGACATGGCAATACCATAGATAATTTACAGCCATTTGCATAAAGCATGACAGTTGCCACATTTTTTTTGTTTATAAGAAAAACAAAGACTTAGTGAAATTTCAAGTGTGAAGTTGTCTATCTCATGAAATACTGAATGGATTGAGATCATTGTAGAGGCAAATTTTATCTATTCTTCAAGGCCTTTTCAGCTGTGTTATTACATTTGAGCTGTGTCTAGTGTATGCTGAGTTATAAGCATAATAAGATAGAGTAGCAGCTGAACATTGAATGATAAATAGCTCTGTCAATACCTCTTGAATTGAGATACTTGTATGGAGTAAAATGTTCATTTTTTCAATGTGAATCTGCTCAAATACTGGGATTTCCAATACTTACAGATTCTAAATCCATTGTCTTGATCGCATTCAAATTTAGCAATATTTCTAACTTGCACTTAGAAAATGCTCAACATTGAAAATCCCGGTATTTGAGCAGATTCACATTGAAAAAATGAACATTTTACTCCATACAAGTATCTCAATCCAAGAGGTATTGACAGAGCTATTTATCATTCAATGTTCAGCTGCTACTCTATCTTATTATGCTTATAACTCAGCATACACTAGACACAGCTCAAATGTAATAACACAGCTGAAAAGGCCTTGAAGAATAGATAAAATTTGCCTCTACAATGATCTCAATCCATTCAGTATTTCATGAGATAGACAACTTCACACTTGAAATTTCACTAAGTCTTTGTTTTTCTTATAAACAAAAAAAATGTGGCAACTGTCATGCTTTATGCAAATGGCTGTAACACTTGAGTTAGTCATTTATTAGATGCATCTCATCAAGAAGTGGTAAACATCAAGGACAACATGGGTTCCAGGTATTGCTTTCAAGATTGCATCCCGGACATGACAGCAGTTATCAACAACAACCATTTCTGGTGGCAGTATACCAAGTATTTCATAGCGTCGTTTATATCCCTCAAGCATTTCTGTTGTTTCATCTGCTGAGCAGCTTAGGCACAGATGCTACCTGAGTTTGTCAGAATCATTAGAACCTAGAACAAGCCTGCAACGTACCCAGCTCATGAGTTCATTGATCTCATTGATGGAACTAAGTATGCCACCTCTCATCACTTTTGTTCGTTTTTTCTGCTTATCTACAATTGTAGCCTTTCCGGCAACTCGAAATGTGTTGTCAAGAGACAAGCATGTTCCTGGGCAAACAAGTAAGCTCCACACACACAGCACCTTGCCAAAGAGTATTAGATACAGGTAAGTGTCCACAAGTATTCACTAGACTCTGCCTTTCTCGTTTGCTTACTAAATTCAAGGAAGACATCTGTTATCATGTCATCGGTGATTGAAGTGTCTGCATATCCATCAACATCATGTGGAGCTGAGAATTTCATCAAAGAAGTGTGCTGGAATGGCAATATATGATGTTGCTGAAAACTCTGTAACTATTCAAGCTCTCTTTGTTTGTATTCCAATAGATGAAACTCTGATATTATTTCAGTGGTTCATCATGCTGACAAAACAGTCTTATATGTATGCATTATTTTCTCAGCAAGTCCCATTGATGTTAATGAGGGACAAAGCTCAATTATCAGGTTGAAAAGATCATGTGTAACAGCACATCATTTGAAGGAGCGAATGCCACCTGGATATGGGTAAACCAATCACATTTCTGTTACAAGATGATCACTAACGTGGAATGGCCCAATGTTCCCATTTCATCCAGAAGACCGGATTTGTAGTTGCAAAACAGAAGGACCCTTCATCGGTGCCGGTGCTGCCTTTTGCATGGGAGAAATGACCCTCGCACATTTTGCAAATCAGTTGATAGCCCAGGGCAGTTTCTTCTTCATGGACACCATGTACATTGTGGCTACACTTTACTTCAAGCTCTTGTTCGTGATGGGTGTAAAGGGACTTTGGACTGTGCGTCAAGCTCAAGCATTCCAAGTTGCACCAGTTTATCAGTTTGCAGATTCTTCTACCAGTAGCCGAAGAGCGATCGCTCACTGAGATTGCCATTTCTGAGGGATTCGTGGCAAATCGATGTGGATTGCAGAATATCATCATAGGCATAGATGCAAGGTAGGAACGAAACATGTTAAATACTACAATATGCTAATATGGCTGCTTCTGCATCAGGGAAATGACGTTGATACGACAAAGCCTTATACTGCTTTAAAAGATACATATATTCTTTAATTACTGCATTTCTTACATATCGTCAGATAAAGTCAGAACTACATTGGTAGGGTTGGTAGATGACACAACCATACTAAGATTGATGGACATAGTGTTGCCGTAGTTCAGTTCCGAACCTAGCCGAACCCGGTTCAAACCCCGAACCGAACCCTAGGTTCAGTCTAAGTTCAGCCAAGTGCTGAACCGGACCGCCAGGTTCAGTTCTGGGTTTTGAGGCTCACCGGATTTCCTGAACGGCTCCAAACCATGTCCAAACTGCGAATGCGGATATTTTTAAGGTATTTATTTCATTTGTTTTTCGTATTTCTTTACTTACTATTTCGTGTTAAATGGTATCATGTGACCGGCCATGACCATGTAGCTTTCACGCAACACAGCAACATCAATGCGGGTTGAACACAACATTGTATTTGTGTTGTGTTCATCAAGGTAAGTTTTGTTTTTTTCTTAACTTTACTAATGTTATTTGCGACAGGCAACTCGACCGTGACCACATCGCGACCACACCCACCTTGGCACAAGATGAATGCCAATGCCAAAGCAATGCCAACGGATGCAGGACAGCCGCAACACCACCACCACCACCACCACCACCAGCGGCAGCAACGGCAACGGCAACCAGGCAATGACAACGGCAATGGCCAGCAGCAGCAACAGCGGAAGCAGCAGCACTGGCAGCAATGGCAGCAGCAGCAGTGGCAGTGGCAGCAGCAATGGCAAAAGCTATCCAACATCACCACCAGCAGCGGCAACAACAATGGCAACGACAACCACGATGGCCAGCAGCAGCAGCAACAGTGGCAGCAGCAACGGCAACAGCAGCAGCAGGAGCGCAGCAACGACAGCAGCAATGGCAGCAGCAGCAGCAGCAGCAACAGCCATGACAGCAGCAGCAGCAGTGGCAGCAGCAATGGCGATGGCAGCAGCAGCAGCAGCAGCAGCAGCAGCAGCAGCAGTTGCAGCAGCAACAGCCACGGCAGTGGCAGCAACAGTGACAGTGGCAATGGCAACGGCAGCAGCAGCAGCAGCAGCACCGGACGGTTCCCCCACAGCCCAACTACCTCGTGAAGTGCAGCGCCATATCAATTGATACGTGCCTGCCATTCACGAGGAGAACAGAGCTCATGGGGTGGAGCCCACCTCGGACAGACGGTTCGATGCTGTCTGGGTCCAGGTTTGGCCCAGTGCCAAACTGGACCCGAAGTTCGGTTCGTGGTTCCACCGATGGAGAGACTGTCTCAACCGCTGTACGCAAATACATAGCGGTATTGGTACGCATATTTTGACATCATGTTGGCTAAGTTCTGACCCTCCGCCAGCTGCTTCACTCCATCCGAAAATTGGCCCATGGAGCTGAGGACTTGTCAGTACACTTCAAACTTTGTAACTATCAGAAGGACATGGACATCTTGCAAGAAGCACTTGCTCTCACCCAACTCAGCAAGGATTTTATCAGATGCAACAAATCTCTATATAAGGAGGCCATGGCAGATGCATTAGTGTGGGTCATTACTGTCAGGTTCTATGTGTTTATGGGAATGCTCAATCGGCCACAGAGCTGGCCCCCTAGAAATGCTTCCTGTGGCTTTTGACAGGAGTAACCCATTCTGGACCGACAACAACAAGGTGGCATTGGCAGCAGCCAAAAAGCAACACAGCAAGTCGTGGTCATGGCATTATTCACCATTTTCTCTGAAACCTCAGAGACAATAAGCAGCATTGTCAGTGCGTGCGCCCTTGGGATCTTATGTTTGTATATATTGCAGGAACGTATGCATCTTGAGTTAAATTGTTCCCATCCTTCAAATGATAAATGTATTTTGCCCTCTCTGACCTCGTGCATCTCTGTTTGCCCCATACTCCCTTGTTCCACCTTCCAGAACCCCCATTTCCCTTTGTCCCCCGAGGCAAGCCCCTGCCGCTGGGTTCAGACATGTGAACCCATCATGATCGCACAGCCCTCATTTTTCATTATTCCCAGCCCCACAGCATTCGGACAACCCACCCACAACCCTCATTCAGCACCCCAGAGCCTCCTGTTTCCCTTCATCTCCCCAAACAAGTCCCCTGTGTTCAAACGTCCCACTGTCAAAGGACTTATCATATCTAAATCTTTTTTACATGTAAACTTGCGGGCACAATGCTGGTAGTCACTATTTCTTCAAGATCTTTGTATATGACATATATTAGTGCCTCTAGATAGTGTATATAGACTAATATACATGAAAATACAGCAAATAAAAGAGAAATAAAAGAAATAAAAAATAAGGATGCATGGGGCACCACTGGCAAAGGGGTGGGTACTCACCTTCACAGAAATGCCAGATGGGGTCTGAAATTGGTGAAGGGCACTGGAGGGTGAGTGAGGGCTGGGGTGGATGATGGGGTGGGGAAGGGTGCATGGAGCGGGGGGTGGCAATGCATAGCGAGAAAAGGGCTGGGAAGCGAGGCAGATGGGGGAAACGGAAAGGGGATGATGGATGGCAGAGGGCTCCTGGCCCCAAACGAGCGGCGGGAATGGTTAGTACATGGGGGAAAGGGTGGGTACTCACCTTCGCCCTTGGGGCCTCCCATGGCCCTCCCAATATCCCACCATCAATAAAGCCAGTGGGGACGTCATCTCAGACGTCTCCATCACTTCCTTCATCGTTTTCACGGTCCAGATCACTGCCGTCGTCAAGTCGCGTGGATGGCCACAGCAGTGGTTGTGGTGGTGATATCTTGACACCACCGCCACCATCGACTATGCCATCGCCAGTGGCAACCATCCACATTACCTTCGTCCTGCCCGGTCCGCCACCGTTAGTTCCGCTGTTCGAGGCCGTTGGTGTTCTCGGTGCAAATCGTCGCACTTGTCGTCCTCCTCCTCATTTCAATGGTTGTTGAGTCGGCTCACCATTAGCTGGCACTTGCGACGTCTTGGTGGTGGCATGGTGGCATTGAGTTGGTGCTGGTGCTGATTGGCTGGGCGTTGGTGCCAGCATTGTGGGATCGTGGTCTTGGATGTGTCCTCTTGCTCAGGCATGGGGATCCATGTATTCAAGTTCATCGGAATCCATTAGGAACTATAAAACTAATAAACTGCATCAATAGTCAATACACTGTGCCTAAATGAAAAAAGTAGCTGACTTACATCTATGCGTGGCAAGGAGATGAGTTGGGCACATGAGCGGCATGATGGAAGACAGACACAGCGGAGCAGGCCATGGCAAAATGATTCATTGATTCGGTAACAGACTCGGAGGTCCAAGCGTGGAACAAATTTCCTAATATATTAAATTCAAACTGGTCTAGTATCGCAGTTACTATCGCTCCCTACTATTAGTAATGCACCAAACTTGCAACCCAAAATATCTTTATTTGAAGCTCCGATTAATTCATTAAAGTCCATTCACTATAAGATTGCTCACGTGTACGTTTATTAATTCTTTCCTTTCGACTTTTACCATGGCTAGCAAGGTACCTTTCTACCCTTGTCTTTCTACCCTTGTCTTTCTATGTCGAAGCCAAGGCATCTGTTTCTTATGGGTGTGGCTTTGACCAAACCTGTGATCTGTTCCTTATGGATTCTTGTTTTTTACACATTCTTGTTTTCTTTTTTTCTCATGGCCACTCATTTTCGTTTTCTATGAAGCATAGTATTGACAACAATGAGTCCTTTCCAGATAAAGCGGCCAGATCCAAAGAATACTGTAAAGGATCGTATTCTGCAAGCAGTCATTTCACGACTAAAACATGCTCCAATAGCTGCTGATCAGTGAGTACCACAATAATTTCTTTCGGAGCCTGTATTCATCCCCGGCCAGGGATCTTCAACCCATTCAGCCTGATCTCTTGGAACAGCTCAAGACTGACATTTTCGGATGTGTTGAAAAGACTGCTGAAGAGGACCTCAGTGATGTTTCAGATGATCTTCAGTAATGTTTGGTATTTATCTAATAAGTATATTTGATTGACGTACTGGAAGTCGCAAGGAAAAACGCAGGAAACGCAACAAACGGAAATGGGCAACATTCGATGAATCAAATCGCGTGACACCATACAAGATTAAGAGGATTGGGCGTGAAGTAGAAACCAAAGTACGTGAAGCTCAAATGTTCCGATGTAAGTAATGTTACTGCTGGTCATTCCCAGTTTGATTTGTTGTGCAGGTGTCTCTTCTGACTTCAATTTCATTAAAGCTGCAGCCAAAGGGAGGAGGCCAACCCCCCCTGCTACAACCATGATATGGAGTGACGAATTGGGGAGATGTGCACAAAGTGGAGATGGAGTGGACCTCCTCTATTATTTACCCAAGATTGTGCCTTGAGGCACAGTGGTAAGTCTGCTTGGCTTATCACCTGTACGGTGATAACTTCTGTTATGTTAGGACATTCTCAACGCCAAAATACTTCGGTACACAGAGATTGTGCAACTGCACCAGGGGAAGACCAAGACCAGCAAGGAGAAGTTGGGAGTATTTGTGGAAAGGGATGGTGAAGTTTCTGGTGAGGTTAGAATTGTTAGGGGTTGGCATGGTATCGGGCAGACGGTATGTGGATTGTGATTCTATATAATGATTTTGACCAGATGAATGTTAGGGCTTGGAAAAAATCATACTGAGCAGTGAGTTTCTTGCCTCAGGCAAAAGCTTTAATGCTATGTGCAAGATGGTCAAGGATCTTGCAATCTTATCACATCATGTCAACGCCATCCTTGAGTACATCGATCCCCCCCATTATGCAGTCCTCCAAGCTACTCGCAAAAAATTGGAGGTGTACATTGCCACTCACGCAGCCCTAGTGTTGCCACAGCTAAGGCTAAGGATCAGCTAGTAGCTGTTAGCTTAGCTGAATTTAGCTTAGCTTGGGTCCAGCTAAGCTAAAGGCTAATGACCAGCTACCAGCTACAGCTACCTCAAAACCTTAGCTGTAGCTGGCAGCTAAGCTGCAGCTAATTACACCTTTCCACAGGTAAGTGTGTCCAAGTACTCAGGTATTTTGTTTTTGCCATTTACTTAGATGCATACATATTAATATATAATATGACAAAATTCAATTACTTTAATTAATTCAATTACTTTAATTAATTTAATTAATTTAATTAATTAATCTCATTACTGTCAAGGGAGAGAGATGGGAGTGGGAGGAGAGTGGGAGAAGGGGGGAGGGGAGAGGGGGGGGGAGGGGGAGAGGAGGAGGAAGGGGGAGGGGGAGAGTGGGAGAGGGAGTGGGAGAGTGGGAGAGTGGGAGAGTGGGAGAGGGGGTGGGGACAGTGGGAGGGGGAGGACAGGATGGTGGTGGCCACGGCCTTGACTATCCTCGTCCCATCGTCGTCATTGTCGTCGTCCCCACTGTCGTCCTTGCCATTGTCCTCGTCCTTGCCATTGTCCTTGTCCTCGCCATCGTCATCATCGTCATCGTCCTCATCGTCCCCATCATCGTCCTCATCCTTGTCGTCCCTGTCCTCGTTCTCGTTGTTGTCCCCGTTGTCCCTGTTGTCCTCGTCCCCGTCCTTGTTGTCCTTGTCATTCCTGTCCTCCTCGTCCTCGTCCTCGTCGTTGCCATGGCAGTGGTGGTGGTGGTGGTGGCTGTCCTCATCCACCGTCCTCGTCCTTGTCCTCGTCGTCCTTGTGTCGTCTGCGGAGGGTCTCGCCACCCGTCGTTATCATCCTCCTCCTTGTCGGTGTGTTGGTGTTGGTGGCGCATGGGTTGTTGGTCAGTCATGACGCGTTCAGAGATGTGTTACCGCTGTTGAAGTGTGACCAAGTGACCAAAAAAGTCACATGGTCCATGTGCCCTTTGAATCCCTATATAAGGGGCTCAAAATCCCCTGTCGATCCCTTCAAAAATATTACTAGTATTTACTTAGTAATAGTAAAGCAATAATAGTATATTATAAATTGTACTCTAGTACTAGTAGTAGTATACTCTATATATCCCGGCTATGGTTGGCTATAGCTGACCATAGCCAGCTATGCATACTAAGGAAAGTTAAGAAATTAGCTTACACATCAGGACTTTCCACATTTAGTCGGGATCTAAAGTGCACCAAGATATAATCTTTAGATTTACATTTAGGCCTAGCCTAAATATTGAATTTAAGTCACAAATAAATGTATATCTAAATTATTTATTTATTTTCATCTTTAGGTTATTCTTGCAATCAAAATAATTATCAGATCTAAATTGTAAGGGGAAAGTATAATTTAGTTTCAAGTTTACTCAAATTTCTAGTCCAAATTTAGGCATCACTTAGAGGCAGGCCAAAATTAAAACTTTCAGTAGCATTAAAATAATAAATTTAATAGTTATCAAAATGTAAGATTGCAGCAGCTATTTAAATCCAAAGGTTGTTGTTAGATCTAAAGCTATTGCCCGCGCCATCGCCCACTCGTCGCCCGCCCATCGCCTGCCTGCCGCCTGCCCACTGCCTGCCCATTGCCCACCCACCACCCAGCCATCACACTGCTATGCAGTTGGTGCCATTGTCATTTTCCGCAGGCTTTGAGGGTGCCCCACTACTCACCAATGTTAATTGATGCACCCACCCATCACCCACTTGCCATCCACCCATTGCTTGCCCACCTCCCAATCATATGACCTCATGAGCCCAGCTCCAACGTCAATTGACATGGTGGTGGGGTTCATGAGGTGATGACAGAGGTAGGGGGAGAGGCAGGCAGGGGAGATGGCAGGGCAGGGGCATGACAGGATGAGGGCAGGGAGATGGTGGGGGCACGATAGGATGGGAAGGCAATGAGGGTGTGGGCAATGAGGTGTGGGAGATGGTGTGGGCATGACATGATGGGATGGGAGGGTGGGCAACTAGGGAGTGGGAGATGGTATGGTGAGGGAGATGGTATGGTGAGGGAGATGGTGTGGCGAGGGAGATAGTGTGGGCAGGGATTATGTTGGAGAGATGGTGTGGGCAACGAGGGAGTGGGAGGGTGAGGAGATGGCGTGGGCATGGGTGAGGGAGATGGCGTCGGTGTGGACGAGGGAGATGGCGTGGGCAGGGGGAGATGATGGGATGTGAGGATGGGGAGATGGCGTGGGCGACGAGAGCGTGGCATGGACGACGAGGGCGTGGCGTGGGCGACGAGGTGTGGCATGGGTGTGGGAGATGGCGAATGTGAGGAGAGATGGCGACGAGGACGAGGAACATTGCCATGTGGTGGAGATCTCGTCGTTCCATGGGGCCGTTGCCATCCTCCTGTCATTTGTGATGATGATGATGGTAGCGGCCGGGGCTGTCGTCTTGTTGCCGTCCTCCCTTCATCGTCGTCTGCTCTGATTGGCCACTTTGGGGGGCAATAGCGCACATCATTGTGCACTGTGATCCCCATTCCACTGCCATTGTCACCGCCGTTGCCCTGCCACTGCCAGTTGGAAGTGGAGGTCGTTGTCGCCATCGTCCTGCAGCTGTTCAGCGGTGGAGTAGTGGGACCTGGCCAGTCATGTGACTGAGCTCCCACGGTTGACCTAGTTAGTAGCCTTCCTGATGTAGAAGTCAGTCCATCCATCCTATCCAGTCGACTTCCTCTCGAGTCCTGCGTGAGCCCCCGGAGTGGTACCTCGGTACCACTCCAACGTGGTGATGAGAGTGTTTTTCGACCCATGCACCTCTTTTTCTCTCGGTTTCTCACTCCTGACGTTTTTTTCTTGCGAGACGACTTATTTCGGCCTCACCACCCACCGCTCCGCAACCGCAGACTTTTTCCCTTACTCTAGGTCCTACGGTACTCGAGTTACCCCCCCAGCACTCTGGTTCAACCCACCGACGCCCCACGTCGCTCCAAAAATGCGGGCGCGACCCGTTTTGAACACCCAGCACCAGGCCGCATCACACCACTCAACCTTCATTTTTCAGACCCAGGACCATCCCCCGCGCCGTCGTTCAACGTCATACAGCCCCACCGCGTCCCACGTCACCTCAAGAGCGCCGTCGACCCCGTTTTTTGACGCCTCAAGACCCACCGGCATTTCGCCACGTCATCACTTTTGACCCCCCGTTTTTTCGTGTAACCAGGCTCCCCCTGCGTTCACCCAAACCCCCACACCCACGCTCGACGACCCAGCGTTCCGGTCCTGCCCAAACGAACCCCCGTCGCCGTCCAAGTTAAGTGCCCGCGTCCTGCCACATCACCACCATCGACCCACGTTTTTTGGCGTACCCCAACCCTACACGGACTTATTCAACTTTCCGCACCCCCGTTCCACCAGCCAGAACCCCCCGTTCCCCTCCATTGCGCCAAACGAGCCCCTGCCGTCGTTTTCAGACACCCGGGCCACCCGCCATGTCACCATCGCATGGCCCCGTTCTGCCAACATACCCAGCCCCGGACTGACTCACGAAGCTTGCCGCCCACCCGTTCACCATCCCGGAGCACCCCACCTCCCTCCACTACCGCGAATGGACCGTGCCCGCCGCTCCCAGACCCCCACCGCGTTCCGCCACGTCATCACCCCCCCGCCGGTTTCTTGCACCATACCCGGCCCCGTGAGCCCTCGTTCATCTCCCCGCAGCCTCGTTCTAGACTGTGGTGACTGCCCTGGACCCATAGGAACCCAAACGAGTTGCCCCAGCCCCCCACACGCCCTCGTTCAGTCACGTACCAGGAGTAGTTATTAATGGTTCAGCTGTTCAACATAAAGAACTCAAATTACAGCATTGTCTCCCCGTCAATGAGGGTGATTAGTTTATTTGTATTTACAGGAAGCCGGGTTTTCAATAGCCATGGCACTGACAGGGATTTATAGCTTGGAGTGACTGGTAAGTTAGTTACCGAACTCTGCCCTTGTTTGCTATGTGATCATTGCCCAGCCTAGGTGGATCTTATTGTTTAGCTGCTTTATTAGTTTGGCTTTCAGGAAGTAATCCACACCCTTTGATTTGACTGCACTCATCCCAAACAGACAGTGCACAACTTGCGTGAAGCAAGATTATGATTTTCTCAACAGCCTCTCCCAAACAATGCAGTTCTCACCTTGTCCATCGACTTGAGAGACATCGTGGTTTCCTTGATATAATGCGGACATCACCTTCATAATATTTTTGTGCTCAAGTAATTATCATTCTTTTACGTCATAGTGCGATAGGTCAATCTTGATATCACCCAGTTTCCTCAGACAAATGTCAATGCGGTGGTTGCCCTTGCAGCTTGGTGAGCCACCAGAATAGGCCGTCATTCCAAAGCTTACCAATTTTAGCTGTTTCACATATGTCCCCAACTGCCATATGCCGTCATAACATACTTGGACCCATTGCCCTCTCTGTCACATTGACATCAGTACATGACTTGTCATATGCCACGATGACGTACCTGGAACTGAGCTTTGCTTGTGGCAAGATGGTGGGTGATGGAAGTGGTGGTTGCATGTCGAGCAGATCATGTGGACTAGGGAGAGATTAAGTAGATACTCATCTGAAAATGAGTATGACTCACAGTGGATTTCGCTCTTGGCATTGATGGAGGGGGGGATAAGTTGTAGAGGACAGGGACTATGTGTTGCGAGGTATGGATGAAAGAGGCAGGACAGCTCGTCTGAAAAGCCAGGGAAGGCAACTAGATGTAAAAGAGGCCTGAGGGCCAGTTACAATAGGCTGGGGAGGTGATAATTGACGGTTGACAACCGCAAGACATGGTAATGAGCATACATGAGTACGGAGAGCACAGGAGGACAAAAGAGGGTGCAGGAGAATACAAGAAAGACCAAATTGAAAGTGTTGGAAGGTGAGAGAAGGAGATGTGGGAGAGGGGTCGAAGAGGGTAGCTTTTATCTTGGAAGGCGAGAAAGACTTCCACAGTCCTGGACCATATCTGACATCCTTGTCGCCAGTCGCAGATGGATTTGAAAAAGGCCTTCGTGGTTGCTGCTTCTGCCAGTTTTGGTGCTAGAATAATAGCAATTCTTACTCTCTACTCGTGTACCCCTGCATAATGCTATTATGAACCTGATTCCATCATCCAGTCCAACACCCTCGCAGCCAGCCATCCTTACTGAAACCTTCTCTGCTGACCTGTCCAAGAACATTTATCTCAACATTTTACAAGACCTTGCCTGCAAAGTTAAACAGAAATAGGTTCACATTGGATTTTTGGATAGTGCCATGGGGCAGGAGGTCATTTGTTTTCTGGACCCACTGGCAAACAAAGTGGTTTGCCTACTTCCAGCATCTTCATGATGCCAAACTTTTGGTCCAAGTATTGAACAGAACATTGAGGGGTGAGTTTTTCATTCTGTGAACCGGTGCCGCATATATGATTTTTGTTCTCAGATCGTGAGATAACTGGCACATGGTGTTATTGCGGGACTTGAATTTTGCATTTCGACGATTGGGTGTGAGATTTTCCTACTCATCAAGTTTTGCACATCAACAAGTTTACACATTTCCGCCTAATAAACTGCATGCATCCAATCCATACTATGAGTGCTTCTGGTTCTTTTGGAGTTCCCACTGAATTATTTCTTTATAAGGGAAATCCATACATCGACCTTGAAGCCAGAGTTGGTGACCAGGAAGAAGAAGGGGAAGATGAGGAAGATGAGAGTTTTCATGATGGTATACACTTGTTTTCATGATGTTGATGTATTTAACAAGTGCCTAGAATCGATCAACAGAGAGGACCTCACCGCTGGCATTAATCTTCCTCTCACTCCTGAACCCTACGAATGTGAGCTTGATGAAGAAGATCTCTGGCAAATTGCACAGTGTTTAGCGGCAAAATATTCTCCACTATCAGCTAAACCAGTCAAAACCATAGGGGACAAAGATTTAAATTATTGGACTCTAAAAGTTAATGTGAGCCTTAACTTTCTGTTGTGATTAACGCTCCGCTGACACACGTGTTCCAGTCTGGTCTGGAGAACTACATTTCTGAACGTATGGCTGCCTATACAGAAATCAGACAAGTGGTACACGTGTCTACAATGCCAGGTTTTGTATGTTGCAAAGACATCAAGGACCTCCAGAAAGCATGCCGCAGACTTAGGTTGCCATGCCAAGTCAAATACTTGCCTCTGGAAGAACGTCACTCCTTATCAGAAGCTGGTGTAGCGGGAAAAGTTTCCAGCTGGCACTTGGGTACGGATGAAAGCAACCTGCAAGGAGCAGGCAAGATATTTTAATGATCTCAGCATTTTTGTGGGAATGGGGGCTGACAGTACTTTGGTCACTGTTTTGCTTGTACCACGAATCCCTCAATCTGATGCTGATTACCCAGCTAATTTTCAATTGATGACTAAAAAACAGCAACAGGCCTTCAAATTCACCTGGAGACTTTTTGACCACAGCCAAGCTGAATGCAGATATTGATGGCATCCTCACGTCCAGGGTCAATTCAAATGTTTTCAATAATGGTCTGCTGGTACAGCTGTTTGCTCTATCGCAACTTGTGGTTGAAGAAAACCCTCCTATTGGCAAAATGATTCAATTCATCCATGCCAATTACCCTCCTATTCACATCCCGATATCCACTTTGATTTGGCAAGCAAGTGTAATGACTCTCTGGTCACCTGGGGACAAAGTCAGGATTATACGTGGATCTCTACAATGCATGTTTGGCCAGATTGTCTCTTTGGACGTCGGCCAATGGACCACGGTAGTCATCCTCGCTTCAGCTAGTGATGCCGAAGTTCGGTTCGGAACCGATCCGAACCCGGTTTGAACCGCGAACCAAACCGGAAGTTCGGTTCTGGTTCAGCCATTTGGCTGAACCGAACCGCTGGTTAAGTTTGCGGTTCTGGCACTGACATGCGGTTCAAACCACGTTCAAACACGGTTCAAACCGCGAACCGTAATGTATAGTTACCTACGTAGATACTCATTTACTTAATTTTTCACATTTTTTTCTATGCAGTCGCGTGAACTTAGGTCATGTGACCTTAAACATACTTGCACGCAACTTCAAGTTCGACTCAACACTAACGTTACTCAACAACCACGGTGAGTAATGACTTTATTTCATATTTTACTGACATTTTTTTACATAGAACAGCCCCACAGGGCCCACCTTGACCACATAAATAAGGCGCCCGCGGTCGACTTCACCCAACAACGTCCCTCGCGTTCCAACGCGAGTCGGAGTGAATCGATGGCAGCAGCGGCAGCAGCAGCAATGGCAGTGGCAACACCACCAATGCCACCACCCCGACGACGACGACAGCGACGACGACGATGACGGCCAAATGATCCCCAGCGACAGCAACCGCAACAGCAGCAGCAGCAGCAGCAACAGCAACGCCGGCAGCAGCAGCAGAGCAACACCGGCGGCAGCAGCAACCTGCCGCCTCAAACGCGGATGATCACAACCACTGCCACCTACAACACCAACACCAACACGACGACGACGACGACGACGATGACGACAGGGAAGTTGAAGGCTGGTAGGGTGGTGCGCCCACCTACCAGCCCAGGTACGTACGCTATCTTTAACCCGTCGACAACTTGCTAACCACACACCTCGCAAACCCGGGCTGACGCGTCAACAGACGCGCAGACATCGTTTGCGAGGAATTCGGCATGGCAACGATGAAGAAGGATGCGGAAAGGGCCAACAACGGCAACAACCACGCACAAAAAAAACGCGGAAAGCGAGAGAACTGGCTGGGAGAGTGGTGCACCCACCCCGGTCGCCAGGTAAGTCTTTTTTCGTTTGCTGTCGAATTTTCCCCACCACCGCAGACAGGCACGGTCCACGCCTTCGACCATCCCGCCTCCATCTGCCCGCCAATGCACCGTACCAGGCCCGAAGATGCCCCAGCCTGAAGCTACAACCACCCCACCTCCCATCCCACCTCCTGCTTCCCTCGTGAAACCCAGCGCCACATCAATTGATGTGCGCCTGGTCTTCACGAGGAGATTTGGAGGTTGGTTTGCGGTTCGAACTGCGTTCGAACGCAGACCGAACGCGTTGAAACCGTTCGACGCGGTTCCGGTTCCGGTTTTCCAAAAAAGTCGAAAAACTGGACCGAACCGAACTTCGGCAACACTAGCTTCAGCTTCAAAACAGGGATTGCAAACCATTGACCCAGAACAAAACTACCAGTCCTTCTCAATCAATGACCTACGTCGATATTTTCAAGTAGGGGACAGTGTTGAAGTCTGTGAAGGAGACGTTACATTTGTGGTGGACAACATGGGGGATGAGGTGAAGTCTTTCATTCACAATATAATGTACCAGTGTTCTTAAATCTTGCCTTATCAGATCTGTCGTTCAGAGTTTTACATTCGAACATATCAACCTATGCCTATTTTTTCGTTATGTCCTTCGGATTCTCCAACAGTGGTGTGTGGTGCCTGGGATCCGCTGATCGGCCAAATGGCTCTTATCATCCATGGATTCAGGAAGGGCTATGTGGGTGAGGTTAGAAGTAGCAACCTGGACCAAGTCCATATCTATTTTGCAGGATCAACTGAAACCTCTCTGATTAAAAGGGTCGATGCCATAACCATGTAAATGTTGCTCCTGCTATATTACAAGTCCCTATAAGGAAATCGTTCTATATGGCGGATTTTTCAACTCAGGGTCACACTCTAATTTGCCAAGCCATGGGAACAAAATTTCCAAACTGTGGGAACAATTTTGAAGCCCTGGGAATAACTATGAAACCGTGTGACTGGGCGGAGTTGAGTGTGAGAATTTGTTGTCCCAATCAGCAAGTACAATAAGGCAGCCGGATCACAGCTGCCTAGATCACAGATGCCAATTTCGGAATAGATACTGTTATAGCATGGTTGCATCGCAGTTGCAAGCCGCAAATGTTTGACAACTTTGTACAACTATTGAATGCATTGGTAGTGCAATGGAATGGTTAAATGCAAACAGTGCACACTTGTTGAACATGCTGAGCAGTGTTCCACAACTGTTCGACAAGTGTCCCAGCTTTAGTCTGGGGCATTGCTCATGCACAAACACTTGTATGAACAATATATGGCACGTATCTACAATATACTAGCTAAGAAGTACTGGGTTTGTTGGAATTGTTAATAATGTGAACAGTACACACTTGTCGAACTGGCCGAACAGTGTTCGAAAACCGTTCGACAAGTGTCCCAGCTTTAGTCTGAGGCATTGCTCATGCACAAACACTTTTACGAACAATATATTGCATGTATCTTGGATGTGGGTACATGTACTGAGTTTATTAGAATTGTTAATAATGTGAATAGTGCACCCTTGTCGAACAGGCCAAACAGTGTTCGACAAGCCACTGTACAAGTGTCTCAAGCTTCATTTCAATCATTGAAAATATAACAAAAGCCGAATTTCCATTATATGGCATTTAGCTAAGTTTGCAATGCGCATTGTATTATTAGTGATGGGCTTGTCGAACAATTGTCGAACAGGCCGAACAGTGTTCGACAAGCCGTTCTACAACTGTCTCAAGCTTCATTTCAATCATTGAAATTGATTAATTGAAGTTTTTTGAAATGTACTGAACACATGTCCATGGATGTTACGCCAGACCATTGAATGAGAAATACCATATCAGTTTGAATAGTTATATTCATAGGAAAGTGATGAGGACCTTTTACGATTAAATAATAATCAGATGTCCCATCACTTTATGAAACTATTTGTGTTGTTATTTCACTTGTGAATGTATTGCAGAACATAATATTATATAAAATTGATGTTCGTATGTGACCGTACAATGTAATTATAATAGATCTTAATTGGCTTCATTCATCCTGAGGTTGGTCAAACGTCTACGGGTTTCTATGACATCTTCACCATCATCAGCCAACTGGACATAACCCACATTACGTTTGATATTAATCCTCGTCATTGTATTGCGAGAAGGTTGAGATGCTTTGTTTTGACTTATCGTTGCATTCTGGATGTATATTAGTTATTATTCATTGTATTATTAGATATGTCTGTTACCTCAGTAAACTCGCTGTCGACCAGTGCTAATGAGCGCAGATTCAGAATCATCTTGAATTTGTCGTTCTTAACTGGAACTGCTGATACCGTTATCTGGACTTCTACAATGTCACCAATCCTGAAGCAAGTCGGACTGGCAGGTACAAAGCTATGATCTATGTCATTATTAATGGCCAAGCTATTGTTGTGCTGAGCACTCACCAATGCCATCCTCCTTCTGACGTCAACTTGAAATAAAGGACCTCATTGTCTGTCCCATGGAAGTATCGAGTATTGCTCATTGATGACAGTATGCCTTTGGGATCGACATTGTGTTCGAATGGAATATTGTATGAAACTTTGTCATGTCGGCGGTCAGTGAAATATCGGGTGCCAATAGATAATGCAGTGTATTCAATATAGGTGGTTGATGTGAAGTCCAGCATTGCACGTTCTGGGAAGTGACGACCAAGTTTCTGGTGTAAGATTCGGAGGTTGTCAATATATGATTCGAATAATGGTATGTTGAGGCCTGTGATAAGGATGCTTTGACGGAGAAATGGTGTTTGACGTTCGGGCGGTCTGAAAAACATATGTAAATTAATTGTTTATGATTCTAGATGATGATATAATCTACCTGCTGATGATCGGTGGTAGGTCTTTGGCCACCAATATCGCCTGTAAGCTTAAGACAAGCTCTTCATGCTCAGTGGTATCGGTGCTCGGCCGTGTAAGTTTCCAGCAATCCGGTGAGTCATTATGCACTACATTGATATTCGAAATCTGCAAATGTAATGAAACACAGTGTACATCGTAAGAATTGAACATACATTTGTAGAATTGGCAAGTTGGCTGTCATCATTGTCCATCCGTGTAGATATGAGATTGCTTAAACGTTCAGCTGTATAGTAGAGTTGAATATATGAATTCCTTCAATAGAATATGTACTGACATGCTGTTTTGAAATCGTAATAGGTGTCCATTTGCGAAGTGGGAACAGGGGGGTATAATTCACGCACCATTTCCGACTGTTTTATCATGAATTGTTTTCGATCGTTATTGATATTATGACAGTGCATCATGTTCATTCTCCATGAACTTGTGATGTTTGTATGGTGTTTGCATTTTTATTTTGCAGATCTTCTCAATAGATTCCTATTGTTTTCTTCCATTTTCATAGGACAGGATATACATCCACACCTATCGGCAATTCTTGACCTCCTTATTGTACAGCATTGAAAGGAAACCCCTATCCATTCAGAATGTTTGTTCCGATGCAAGTGTCAGTATAGTTGATCCGATGTTTATATTTGTTTGGAAATGAGTATATATGTCACATAAATTTCCATGTTCGATTTGGCGGTGTTATGATCTTATGATCAGCTCCATGTGGTGACAGCTGTTCTACATTCCCAAACCCTAATTAGATTTAGTGTTTGATTATTCTGCATACCAGTAATCCATATCCATGTTGTTGGATGACGCTGAGCGTAACAGCTGGTCAATCATTGGTTCTACATCATGGGGAATGTCCCTGATTTTTTGCATTTTTATGGCGCTATGGTCTGAATAGTTCTCCTTCAAACCATCAGCAGATGTGGTTTTCATACCTGTCGGTGTGATATCTATAAACGGCTTTTTTATTGTTTTTGATCTGTCTCAGTATACTTAAATAGCGATGAGAGCCCAATGGTATCGTCCACATCTGACCCCTCATTCATCTATAATATCTCGCACAGATTTGTTGCACACCTTAAAGCTCTTATCTTTGCAATGGCCCCTAAGAAGTCTGCGAACGTGAAGACTCAGTCCAAAGCTCGATCAAGCGCCGTTTCATATGTATATTTATTTTCATGTATTGCTGTTCGTTCTGAACAAAGGTCATACTGTTGTTTCTAGGAAGGGTAAGAAGGTCACAACCACCAAGCTTGTCGATGAAGAAGTATACGTGTCTATTCCAATATTCTGATTCATCCACCACGACTAAACCGCCAGTAGTATTGCCAACTCCGAAGAAGACGTTATTAGTGTTAATAGCGTCGCTAGCATTGTCAAACCTGTCTCGTCTATGAGGTGTGTCTCATGAATTGTATTTTCAGATACTATTGATTTACTTCAGTAATATAGGCGGTCCAGGAAGACCACCAATAGAGCAAGGTTTGCAAGTTCAATTTATACTGTTCATGCCATCTAATATTCTTTATATTTAGCGGGAAAAGGCGGCATGCTTCAGAGGAAGACGAAGACAGGTCAGTAGCTCTAAATAATGTCTTTTATATTTGTGTATTATTTAATCGTTTTATATAGTAAATTCTCTTCTCCATCGAAGAAGTCAAAGTCAAAGCAGCATCAATTACATGATGAGGATGACGACAGCGACAAAACATTCATGTGAGTTGGAAATTGATTAATTGGTCATATGTTAGACATGTCGTAGGCCTATCGCAAAACTCGAATTCGGTTCTAAGAAATCAAATGCAGATAATGGTCTTCGGTATGATACTTCATATGATTCTTGTCCTTCATATATTAATAAATGATCAGCGACTCTGATACATCTGTCAAAACCATGAAGGCGATTTCCTCCAAAGTCACAAAGACTACCCGTCTTTGTGATATCAGTGACGACAATGTTTCCAGTAGCGATGATGGAGCTGTGACATATGCACAACACCAAATCACCAGGTACATTACATCTCTCTATTATTTTTTTAATTGATGCCCTTGCTTTAGTATACGGTCTCCAAACACGGATGAGTCCGACATTGGTACAAGAGACCCTCAGTTGGTCGATACATATAAGGACTGTGTCAACATTAAGTAACTATTCAGTTTTATCTTCTGAATCAATGTTAAATATTGAATAGGGCAGCGGCCATGGTATCTTGGTCTAGTGCCATAGGGAATGGAAATCCTCAATATAGCGATGTCATCAGCAACATTCACAAGGTCAACCAAAAGTAAGCTGTCAGCTAGGACTTTACGGTTAAAGACAATTCACATTGCATAACAGTTTGTTGTTCTCCGCAGTGACCTTTGTTTGATCTGGCAAGTACTCGAATCTTTCTCGTGACGATCCTGCCAATATCTCTACTGGAGCATTTGGGCGTAGTTTCTTCCACTCTGTTGCTGGTGCCATCCCAACGATCTTCACTTCTGTCATTCTAGTCGATTCATGCTTCCTTGATGAGCCAAAAGTTGGTGGGAACACAAAACCGATCAAAGTTATCCAAGGGGCGTTATTTTCAGGAGAATGGGAGCGGTATGTTGGTGCCATTGGAATGGTTACTGGTGAGGCGGAATTTCGTGCACAACTATATAAGGACTTTCTGTCCTTCTCGACGACAGCGGCAAGTGGGATGGATGCATCTCCTAGCAGTGAGTATACCACTCAATGCTCTCTTGTCAATCCTTACTCATATTCAATAGAAGCTTCCTCTTCGAAATTCGTGCAGTCTAGTCCTTTTACTCGACGTCCCGCTCCATCTTACCAAAAGACTGCGCTGTCATTCCATGACATTGGTTAGTTTTATTCTCTCTCACACAAGGTCCTTGGTTTCGTTTTTGATGCTTGTATTCATAGTCCCAATCTATGATGCCCAGAAAGTTAAAACCGACTTTACCGACACCCTCAAAATACTTCAGCAACTCCCCCACTTTCCAGGCGATGTTCCTGCAGAATCCTGCGTTGTGGTCGGCCACATGATCAATACCTTCAAACGCTCTGAGGATTTGTTGAAGAGTATTTCCCTAAATGTGCAGTGGGTGATGGTATTGGGCGTCTCTCATTAACTTGTCGTTTTTCTCGTCATGAAACTAGTGTGCCATGCAGCGTGGCCTATTGCCCACTTCCATTATGTTGCCTTGAATTTGTAATGTACCTACCTTTGAAATCAAAGCGTTTCGTGCTTCTCTGACCTGAAATACAATTTGTGACATTTAAAGTTGACTAATGTACAAGTGAAGTTCAAAAATAGGAGTATGCATTTGTAATGTCTACAAGCCATTTATAAAATACTGCCGAAAATGTGTCCGCAAAAGATCCGATTGGTGCCCGAGCTGATTTCGTGCCTTGCTTCATGTTGGACCACAAGCTGCAGGTGTGATACCGTTCAATCTCGTTCACGAAGTAATTGACATTGTTGGTGTTTGAATCAACAATGAGCAAAATGTCCATGCAACAAAATACACTCATTGAAGGTTTCCCACCAATCAATGTCGACTCTATGGCATACAGCCCCTCGTAGGTGTCTCGTACAAAGCCAAAGAATTGCTGTCTTGCTTGATCTTGAATTGCAATGGAGCCGTGATCCGGATTGCAAACATCGGTCTTCATGAGCATTCCCTGTGCTTGGAACGATCTTGGAAAATGCCAAAGACTCATGAACATGTAATGCGAGATGGGGGGCATCTGCCTACCTCAATTCCTCTAAAGTATAGAAGGTCGTCACAATATCCCATCTCCACGATTTGCTCTCTTTGTTGTAATGCATATGGACTGTGTAAATGTCCCTTCCACCTAACAAAAATATTCGCCATTCACCGATCTTGGCCAGCAGCTCAACATAGGTTTGACCAAACCAACGTGAACCGGGGACCTCGCAGTTCAGGTGCATATAGTCCCAATTCTGCCTTGGATTGCCCGGGAACAACACATGGTGACCGGTGTCACTATGCGTTCGCTTCAAAACAATGTCCTTCAGCAGCCTCGATTGTGGTCACATCGTTAGGGTTTGAAAGTCCGGTCCGGTCCGGTTTTTTGACCAATTTCCAAAAGACCGCAACCGGAACTGGTTGCCATAACACCACAAGATGGCCTAAACCGGACTTAACCGCTCAGAACCGGTCTCTTGCGGTTCAGTTGCTGTCTTCCAACCAGATTTAACTGGTCCTTACATTAACCGGTTGCTAAACCAGTTGAAACCGGTTCAGACCGAGCCCAGACCAATCAATAAATCTCTGTCGATTCACTTGGCAGCTGATCTTTGCAAACTGCCTCAATTAATAAACTAATTCCGGCAGCTCATCTTCGTCAACTTCATCAAAATCCCCATCCGGGCTAGCTTCAACAGGAGACATTGGCCTGGATATTGTTGTCAGATGATCCCGGCATAGATTCGTTAAATGAATTAGTACATACATGTGACCCCCGAGATGCTGAAGAGCCTCATCCAGCCAGACCCTGGAAGCACCAGCATTGTCTGAAATGACATAGTTCTGGTGCGTCGACTCAAACTAGATGAATGTTCATAGACTTGGAACACTGACATACAATGGCCCAAATACTCACAAGAATGCAGATAGTCAAGAAGTTGACGAGACCTCTCCAGAACGGCTGGTCAGTGAGAACATTTAGTGCATACGCATTCTGTGAATGCACTGAAAGGACATTGGTGGACGTGTCCATAAGCAGATTCAAGCGAGTTGCAACAGCTTCAGAGAGCAATGGAAAGTCAGATGCACGATTCTGAAAAAATTGATCATTGATGATGTAGAATTACTGTGACGACAGACAGACCTTCCACCAGCCCAGCACTGGGCCTGACCAACGAGTGCTTTGTACTTGGCTTGATAAGCTGCGAAGATATGCTCTGAGCTGAACAGCTTCCTGACCGATACCCAAATTAAAGGTGGGTTGACTGGGAACATTCATTCTGATGCGGTGACTCGGATATGGGAGATTAGAGACGGGAAGAGACGACTGGAGGAGATTCTTATACTTTTCGGCTGCGAACTTGAACTGATTATCATGCAGTGGAAGCGATCCTGAGCCGATTTGTGCTCACACTTCCCCTCATCGGAGGCCCTCAATGTCCTAAGTCGCTTCAATGATGTCGGTGTAGCCGAAGGGTGCGGAGCAGCTTTGCGACTTGGAACTGGGACATCTCGCATGTCGGATTCCATGGTTTTCTTCTTTTCGGGGCATGACATTGTCCATGAGAGCCCATCTCGCGAGGGTCAATACAGCTGGCGAGGGAAGTGGAGCGCAACCAGGTTCCTTGTCTCGACACGGAAGAGCAGACTTATCAGCGATAAAGACGAGGGATGAGATGGCCCGATGATCATCCCCGCAAGTTTAGCCTCATGTAGAGCACGTTCCTGTTGCGGTCTCACTGCGGGACTTTGGAGAAGCAAAATGCAATAGTGAATAGTGGTAACTTGCCAATTTTCATAAAGAACATCATTGGTGTGTTCCTCCGTGTTCGTTCAGACCAACATTTGTCGGAGCTTGACAAAATCACAGTGGTCCTCATTGCTGATAGATGCGGTGAGGATGAGATGTTTGAGTGGGTGGTGGCCAATGCAGTCGGCAAAGCGCACGAGGCCAAAGAGGAGAGATTGCAGTCCGTCGTGTTGACTCATCACGGAAGTGGTTGGTGAGGAACAGGTTACAGGTGTGGCATTGTCTCTTACATGAGGTGGCCGAGGGATGGAAGTATCCAAGGTAGCCATAGATGCAGTGAAAACATGATAACCCGAAAACGTGCCAGTGAAAACTTGAATACCAGCATGGTAAAGAGCCGCAAAGACAACCATTCATAATATGTAACTAGCACATGGGATACTACACAATCACCGGAGACTAATCAGCTTCGTGGATTTCATCTTCATGAACATCCCATGCTTCGTCTTCTGTGTCCAGGCGAAGCATCTCAACAAAATCATCCAGTTCTATCTCCTGTACTTGGGAGGAGTTCCAAGCTGCTAAGTCCACAAGTGAGCCCCGCCAGCCAAACTTCAGGACCTGAAGTTCCTCGAACTGCTCAGCGCCCAGCCGTGATCGCTGGTCACTAGCAACTTCCTTACCAGCGGAGAACAAGCGTTCACATGGGACTGACGATGCCTGGACAGGGAGGACATCGAGGGCGATCTTTGCCACTGTAGGATAGAGTTTTGCATGAGTCTGATGGAATATGTTAGTAAATGGTAACACGGTTCGCTAATTATCCACCAACCGCCCACCATTCCACAATGTCAGTGTCCTTTGTTACGTCCTGAGGGATGTCGGTAAGATAGCGGCGTAACTCTGCTCTCCATCCTTCGTTACGAATTGACTGCGTGAGTAAAACTTGGCGGTGCAGATCGTACTCGTCCATGTCTTCAAGGAGTGTGTGAGAACTGTCCACAGTGGGTATAGACGGCGTTGAGACTGATGATGGAGTGTCACTGTGATAGGCTTCCATCTTTGCGAGTTGTCAAGGTCAACATGCTTGAGTAAACACTGCTATGTACGGTTTCTTCAAGAAGTTTTTCGGCCTCCTCTTGCCAGTTCTTTGCTTTGAGATTTCCTGCCTCCATTTCAGCCACTTGTTCCTCTGCACCTCCCCAAGCAATTTTGATGTAGTTGAGCTTGTAATACGGGTGTAGTACGGTCAAATTTGTGAGCACCGTAACCATACACACTCGTCAGACATGAACCTAATGCAAGAATGTAAGCTGGCTTCTCATCGAACTTCGTATAATATTTTTTTATCTTCTCGAGTCCATCAGTGAGTGCGGCCTTGTAAACTGAATATTTGGGGTCATCCCGTTTTGCTTCCCAAGCAGTTTGTAGACGTTCCAAGGCAGGGAGAGCACGCCAAAGTGTTGGCTTTCGTTCAGCAGAAAAATATTGCTGTATCCGATTGGCATCCTGCACACAAAAAAATCAGGGGATCTTTCAAACAACAGTGCCAGGTTTCGGGTACCGCGAGGATGGCTTGTGCATCAACGACACGCTCCCAGTCAGTCTGCTTGAGTTGAAACGCTGACCATGGGATTTTTTTGATAATCTTTCCATCACGACGAATTGTCGTAATGGGACCATACAATTCATCAGCGGATGCAATGAAAAGTTTTATGGCCTGGGTAACAGTGGCTGAGAATG
This sequence comes from Hygrocybe punicea, assembly GCA_963556145.1. Lineage (NCBI taxonomy): Eukaryota > Fungi > Basidiomycota > Agaricomycetes > Agaricales > Hygrophoraceae > Hygrocybe > Hygrocybe punicea. The sequence goes on along the minus strand of OY744472.1, from coordinate 3,966,239 downwards.
GTAATTGATACATAACAACAAAAGACAGACCTGGCGTAAATCATGCGCCCGAGCTAACATGCCATATGCTGTACCCCATCGAGTGTAGTGTTTTAAAGTCCGGTTAGGTCCGGTTTTTTGCCTTTTTTGGAAGTTAACCGGGACTGGACCGGTTGCCTAACATTGCAAAAATGAAAAAAACCGGACCGGACTGACAGAAACCGGTTGCCATCGGTTTTTTTCGGTCCATTAACCAGTTTAAACTGGTTTTAACCTGAACCAGTTAATAACCAGTCCAGACTGGTTTTGCACCAGGTCTGGACCGGTTTATACTATTCAAAGCTTAGAATATTGAATTGTAATTGTAAGTGTGACTTCTCGTCACATAAGTGACACTACCTCAACTCCGAGTCTCCGACCACAACGTCAAGCAGAACAGTTCGTGATTGTGAACCCTTCTGCTCAAGTTAAGTCTTCTGTTTTTCGTTGTACTGTGTATATTTCACTAACATTTTACCTTTCTAATGTAGATATTCACCGCGACATCGGTCAGCACAACGACGACAACAATTCACACAGCCATCACAACCGTGACACAACAACAAGATTCTGCAAGAACAAGTACAGCACCTGCGACAATGACAACGAATAATACAACCCACCACCATCTCCCACAGGAAGCATGGATCGGACCACAGAAAGGCGCATGATGACAAGACCATGACCACTACCAACACCCACGTCACAACAAGACGACGATGATGACGACGACAGGGAAGTTGAAGGCTGGGAGGGTGGTGCGCCCACCTACCGGCCCAGGTACGTATGCCACCTTTGTCCCATCGACATCTTGCTAACCACACACCTCGCAAACACGGGCTGATGCATCAACAGACATGCAGATGTTGTTTGCAAGGAATTCGGCATGGTAATAATGAAGGATGCGGAAAGGGCCAACAGGATGGCCCCGCTGGACAAGCACTGCCAGTCCCCCCAACGGCCAGCTCCATTGGACACCAACAGCCCAATCAAGGACGGCCCCACATCCAACGAGGATGGCAGCGAGGATGGCCCCCCATCTACCTCGCGAGGGTGACAACCGCGTCAATTGACGCGCGTCTGGCCCACGCGAGGTATGTGGCGCCCCAAGTCATGGAAAACAGCAGGTTAAGGGCCATGGCCTCACATGAGGCCCCCCCATCTACCTCGCGAGGGTGAAAGCCGCATCATTGGCACCAACAAGAATTGGGCAGGGCAGGGCAAAGTGCCATGCCCACTATTATAATACATAATTTGTCCCTTAGTTTTATTATCTACATACACAAAAAATATACAATTTCCCTATCTACGAGGTGAACCGGAAAGTCCGGTTGTAACCGGTTGCAGCCAGTTGCAACTCGGTTGTATAAGGGTGAGCCAAATCGGGCAACCGCAACCGGCAGCCTCCCACATCGGGCGCAACCGCAACCGGTGGTCCGGTCTTTTTTGGTTCAGTCCGGTTGGGTCCCGGTTTTTTTCTGGTCCTATGGACTGGACCTTGAAACACTAATCGAGTGTTGCCATGCAGAGGGATGCGTAGGGGTGTATTGGTGCCGCACTGCACTTGGAGCCTTTCAAAATATTCGATACGCTGGCCAGAGGATTGAATCTGTAGAGAAAAGCAAGATAAGCACATTATTGACCGAAAAGTGAACAAATACCTTGATTGCCAAAGTGCGGATTGCCAAAATAACATCCAGTGATCCACCAAGAATACGATTCCCAGGAGAAGAGGGGTCGTATTCCCAGATTGCTGTGGTATTTTCTGTCGCAGCAATCTTTGTAATGTGTGACATAAAATCAATCACCGCTAAATTAACTACATGAGCCAGACATCTGAACAGTAGTGAGAGGAAGGGCAAAATGAAAGAATAAATGACCTACGGCAAGCGATTCTCACATGTGAACCATTGTCGGAGTTTGCGACGCACAAGGATTGCCTGAACTGTACTGCAGGTGGTGTCGTTGTTGGATGTATTGTCAGTGGTAATGCAATAGAGCTAGAATGGTTGCATATCAGTACGTGACAGACTCGGAGATACCTGCATACCTTAGATTCTTTGGTGGTGATGATTCCTACCCGCTCACAAAGTCCAACAAAGTACTTCCCAAGGTTTTCGCCGGAGTGCACGCCAGAGATCCCTCAAAATGCAATTACTTCGGATCGCAGTGTCCATTTCGAATCCTTGACTTCGATCCAATGACATGTGATGCCTAGGAATGAGGCTTTTGATGAATCTGCCGACCATCCGTCCATTGTTGCTGAGACCTTGCCTGGTGCAGACTACAAACTTAGCCAACAAGAAGCGCAGAAGTATCATGAACCCACAGAGATTTGGTTCTTGAATTCGTTGAGCATCTGGACAAATTCGTTGTGTATATATGTTTTAACATTGTGCGTGGAGGGAAGATCAGCGTTGGTTGAGCGTGGCCGCATTGCCACGAGGCAGTTACGGAATGCAGCTTTGTCTACAACTGCAAGAGACTTGGCTACAAGTGAGCCTACATGTAGGTCAAAACTGTCTTCTCCTACCTGATCATCGCAAACAACAAACTTAGCGACTGCTTTCAGAAGCCCCTCGCATGCAAATTCTTTCGGGTTGTCCACCTTGAGAAAAGTTTCATCAAGTTTTCCTTGCTTACTAGAACCATTCTTCGCCTTCTGCATCTCTTTCCAAATGGGTCGTGGGATTGCCCACGGGGAAATGGTGATGTTTTTCTTGTTGCATCATTCCTTATAAACATCAAAGTGCTGATGAATATGCTGCCGACAGGAGGAGTTCCCACCGATATGAAAACATTTTCACAGGCCATTGTGAGAGGCAAACAGATCGTCGGCTCTGTGATGTTTATTAGTGGGTTGTTTTATATGATCAATAGTTTGCTAGTGCTCACTTGCATACTAAACACCAGCGTCCTTTCAAGGTTTCAACAGTGCCCTTTTTATGAGTGAATTTCACTGTGACCCTATCCGAGAATACCGTAAGCATATCCTAAGTTGAATCTTTCTTGACTTTTTTCTGATTTGGGATACTCACTCGGTGATTGTTGTCCAGGCCATCCTAAAAACAGTATTGTCCTGAAACACCATGGTTACGAGTGCCAATGCTCACTGATTGTTCACCGGCAGTCCCAGACTGACTTTCCCCATCACTGGCAACCTCAACTTCTTCGCAACTTGATGATGACTCTGTTCCGTTGCCGACTTCCTGGACCTCAGTAATTTTGATGCGTTTCGGTGGTGGACTTTTTGGTGTGCCATCATCAGATTCATCAGAGGCAATATGCTGATGCCGCTTTTTGGATTTCTTTGGATCGGGAGCCTTTCCCCTAGTCTTTGTCCTCTGCTGGCGTGAAGATTTGTTGGTTCTGCTGGGTGCCATGTATTGATATCAATTGAGGTTGGGAAAGACTTTTTTATATTCATCACCTGCTTGGAAGCCCCGAGCCGAATACGAATAGCTTTTGAACACGTAACAATTTGCAATTTGCCAAGGAGTCATTGCCATCGCTGCAAGCACAACATATTTATTGCACGTATATTGTACAAATCCAGAGATTTACAAGTGGCTACATGGGTCACTGGTTCCAGTTGTAACCGGTTGCATTTGAGAAGTCATATGACATGAACTGGAACCGGAGTTAAGTGAAATCTGGTGCAACTGCAACCGGCGGTCCGGTTGTTTAGTGGTCCGGTTGGGTCCGGTTCCAGTTTTTTTCCAGTCCAAAGGACTGGACTTTCAAACCCTACGCATCGTGTGTGTCGTTGACAATGCAACATGGAGCAGGTTTTGCATCTGCGTCCATTTCGAATGCACGGTGTTCATTTGTTTTGGTGGTGGCCACACCTGAACTGTTCGACACAGCTCGTCAATTCCGGCCAAGAATGTCGACACGTTTTCGACCATTATACCATATTTATTACCACTATAGATGATATTCGAATTAACTGAATTAAAAAAAAGGAAAATTGACAAAAATGTTTGACACGCTCACATATAGGACATTCCCATGTCCACACCACCAAATACGCAATCGGTGGATTTGAACTTGTTCCATGTTATATTTGACCCCGGTGATTTGAGCATGGCATGGGTGAATTCTGGCCAAAACATGTATTCAACATTGAAGCGGTGTATTGCACCGTTGGGTTCGTCACACCGCCAGTGGTGCATTCGCATAGCAACATAAACCTGGAATTGGAAAGTATTCTTTAGCAATAATTCTCCATACATTTTTAAAATATACGAACCCATTCCTGCATGCAAACAAAATATCGCGTCTTGTGCGCCTTGATATTGTGAATATAACCATCGAGGTGCGAGACGGTTTCATATTCGTCTTGTGAAATCGTAACGTTGACGAATGCAAGATCATTGGTTGCGGCGGCTTTACTAGTAATATGGGCAGTGGGATCAAGAACAAAGATTATGTTGAAAATGGGATCGGTCCTGACGGACTGTGTAATCGTGCTCATGGCTGCATCCTCCATCTCTACATTGGAAGTGGGATCTGGTGTATTGGATGCCGTCGATGGCAACAATGTGAGTTCCTCTTCAGTAGCATTTCGAACACCCATGGAATTTTCTGCGCCCTTCCGTCCAATACAGCTGGATAGAGGACAGGTACCGGATGCGATGCAATTTGGATGCTTGCTGGCGGATCCACAATGGCGCTGACAGGAACTTCCTTTCTTTTTCCAAAGGAGAGTTTGTGTCTGGATCGAGAGGCAGTTTCGTCCTGGACAGATGTGGCAGCACACTTCGTAGCCAACTTCCTTGTGTGATTTGGGCATATTGAAAGTCTAACAGATCAGATTATGTTAGTTTATAAATTCAACGGGGTCCAAAATGGTACTGTGATATACCAGTATGTGTTCTATAACTCGGGATGTGTGGTGAGATGCTGAGTGTGAAGGAGAAGAAGAGTTAATCAAGTTTGGATAATCCTTTTGACTATGAATGATATCGGATTCGTGTCAGGTGACAACGGCAACAATGATGCTGCCCCGGTTTGATCGGCAAGGTTTTCGTTGTGCACCCATATTTGTCTTTAGAATGAATAACAATATAACGACCTGCCGAATAGTGTTGCCGCGACTCGACTAGTCAATAGTCGACTAGGAAAGTCACGACTTCAACTAGACTATTCATTACAATTTCATATAGTTGTAGTCAGTAGTCACGACTACTGACTACAGTCAACTTCAGTCGCAGCTCAGTCGGGGTTCTCACTACAAAAATGCTAACGATCTATATATCCCCGTCATCTCCCTCACCCATGGCTGCAATCAGCACATCAAATGCTTGGTCCTTGTCCCCCTCAAACAATGCACCCAACAAATCCACCTCCTCCTCCTCTACATCCATCATGCTGGCCTCGTTGACTGCCCACCCAGTCATGAAGTCAAGTCGAGATTTCTTGAGGCCGAATTTGAGCATTTGAAGGGCCTCCATGAGGAGTGGATGGATGCGGTTGCGTTTGTGTGTGTCAGTCTCGGCACTGGATGAGAAAACACGCTCACTCGGGACAGATGACGCTTGAATAGGTAGATAGTCCATTGCAATAGAATAAATTGTTGGCAAGGTTGAATCGGACATGGACCAGAATTGAAGAAGGTTCATCCCTGGCTTCGAGAGTGGGCCTTTGACATAGGACTCGTATTCTTCGTTGACCGTTGCCAACTCTCCTGATTCTTCGGCTGTTTCGAACATGTCGTCGAGGCCATATTGCAAGTCAAGTGTTTGCCATGCCTCAATGGAAGCGACGGCCGGCCTAGTGGGTAAGACTTCATTGGGGGCTACAGGTTTGGATTTGTCTCGGTACTGCTGCATGAGGTCAAGGAAGGTGGTTTCGACTTTCTCGAACCAGTCTGCGGCCCAGTGTTTCTTGATCCAAGATGTGCGGACTGCCGGGTTGATGATCATTGCAACAACATAGGCATCTGTTCGGTCCATCCGCTCATAGTATTTGAGCGCCCATTTCAGGCCTTCGTCGATGAATGGTTTGAGGCGGGGAATCTTCTCGGCGAGCTGCTCCCAAGACGACATGAACATTTCAAAGGCTGGGATGGAGCCAGACAGAATCGGTGTGGTTTCCTTCGACATTGTTTGTTGGGCTGCATGGGGCACAGCTAGGATTGCCTCGATGTCCTGAAGGGTATTCCACTCAACGTCTGTGAGACGGAGCATTTGAAGATCCTTGTTGACAGGGCTTGCGAGGAAGGAATCGATGGCAGGCCACAAAATGCGAAGACGATTGATCATGTAGTAGATTGAATCCCACCTCATCTTGACATCGCGAAGTAGTTGTAGGAGAGGGACCGTTATCGTGCGGCCATCCGGAAGTGTGAAGTGGGCCCTGCTGTTGCCCTCAATGATGATGGATTTGAAGTGCTCACGGCGTTGACCGGAAGATCGAACTTTGTGAACTACTACACGACCGAGTGCAATTGGGTCACGCTTGATGGCCTCCTCAAATGTTTGAGCTAGTGATGCCGAAGTTCGGTTCGGTTCGGTTTTTTCGGTTTTTTGCAAAACCTGAACCGAAACTGCCGGTTCAGTTCAGCAAAATGCCGAACCAAAACCAAAACCGCTTCGAACCGTTTTTTAGCGTTCGGTTCGCGTTCAAACCCGGTTCAAACGCCGAACCGATTTGACTTAAAGCTTCTCCTACCCGTCAGCTTCATTTTGATCCCCTGATCATCCAAAACGGTCAAGTATTGAGTGAGTTATGATTAAAATAACGTTTATTCACAATGGGAGGACATCCATAACATATCTTTTATTCAGATATAGTTTCCCCATGTTGGGATGAGATTCCAACACCACAAAGAACCCAGAAAAACATTTGAACTCCCCACCCTAAATGGGCTACAGATATAATACAGAGATGTGATATCTATTGGAGGGGGTGGACTACAAAAACTATTTTCAAGGTCCGACCTCCTGAAGTGGGCTATGCCGATCACCGGCATGTCATCTATCGGTTCCATCAACAATCCCAAACTGATATAAGCAAAGCGGTTCCAACCCCGACTGGCACCCTGTTTATTGCCCGGAATATTTTCATCGTTACAGATGTCCTCCCAATATATAGATTGTGATTTTAAAAAGTGAAAATAGCATTATAAGTAAAATAGGTAAGATTACCAAATTATTTGAGTACATTACCCTCATCAAAAGGTAATGGGTTCTCTGTTAACATTAATTAATATAATCAATATCCACTCACCTATTGGACCAACTTGGAATTTCTGCATAATTGGTTACAAATTGAAGTCAGTTTAATGAGTGACCAGATATTGGTTAAATTAACTAATCTTAGCAGAGGACCCATTATCATTTAGTGTGGGCAATGTACTCAAATAATTTGGTAATTTTTTCTATTTTATTTATAATGTTATTGCCATTTTGAAAATCAAATATATATATATATTGTGAGTAAAAGTTGTTTTAATCATAACTCACTCAATACTTGACCGTTTTGGATGATCAGTGGATCAAAATGACGGGAAGAACCGTATCTATCGGTTCGCGGTTCGAAGTGGGTTCAAACGCGGTTCGGAACCGCTCAAAACCACAGAACCGCAAACTGAACCATTGGTTTCGGTTCAGCATTTGGCTGAACCGAACCGGGTTTTTCGGTTCGGTTTGCGGTTCAAACCGGGTTTGGACCGGTTCCGAACTGAACTTCGGCATTACTAGTTTGAGCACCAGGCTCATGCGGACGGTCCGCAGCAACGAAGGTCTCCACGGGATCAACGAGTGCGGTGTTGGTGAAGCCTTCAACGAGGTGCTGGCAACATATGTTGATGATGTGTGCGAAGCACATGATCCGATTCTCAACGGCACAGAAATCGATGTCGCGGGCCTTGAGGAGGCCTTCCAGCACTACAACGACGGTGTCATTGTTGCTCGCGTTGTCGAGGGTAAACCAACCAATGAGGGTTGTGATACCGGCACGGTCGAGCAGTTGCAGGATGATGGCGGCGAGGTTGGCACCATCATGTTTGCCGGTGACGTTGTGAAACGTGATCAGTGCGGTCTTGAGTTCCAGCTGATTGCTGCGCTTGTTGCAGGCAATCCAATGGGCGGTAATGCAGAGGTATGAGCGAAGATTCTTGTCAGACCAGAGGTCCGCGGTAAAGCTAACCTTCCCTACAGCGTTGGCGAGTTCGAGCTGCAGGGCCTTGAAGTGGGACTCCCAGGCTGCAATGATTGCCTCACGCAACTTGGTGCGGTGGGGGATGTCTTTGTCTTGAAGGTTGGAACGAAGGAGGAGGAGGAGATCTCGAAACTCCCGACACTCAATGACATTGATTGATTGATCATCCGCAATGACGAAGTTGATCAAAGCGTGAAGGAGGGCGGCGCGAGTGAAGGTGGGACAGCCGGATGATGATATGTCTTGAAGGTTAGAGTCGAGGGTAGATTGTCTGAGGCTAGCGGTTTCCTCACAGATCTTCCGCTTCGGCAACTGCATCAACCAGCCATTCTCCTTGCAGGCTTTGACGTACTCGTCCTCATGGTACTTCTCGAGGTGGACACGGAGATTGGGGTTAGCTGTGGCAGGGGCAAAGGTATAGTTGATGTTGAGGGCAAGGAACTTCGGATCAGCGGAACGGCGTGCCCTGTAGGTAGATAATTAGTGTACAGAAATCAATAGAAAGGGGGAAGACACTCACTGACAGGCCTTACATATCATTCAGATCTTCTCCTTGATACTCCCCTTCGTGAAGAAGTGCCAGATATCGTGTGCAGCCGTTTTGAATCGGACCAAGCCTACGAGGTCGTTGACGGACGTGGGCTGACTGGGCCCAGTAGCGGCAGTAGCAGATGGGGCTGCTGACTCTGATGGGGCTGCTGACTGCATAGGAGCAGGAGATGGTTGACGTTTCTTGGCCTTCTTCTTGGCACGCTTGGCCTTCTTCATCGCGGCTTGCTTTTTGGCACGCGTAAGGGCAGGGAGTTCAGATGATGAGGTAGCCAGAGATGAGGCATTTCCCGAGGACTTGGAGGACCCATCGTTGCTGTCCTTGCGATGACTTCGTTTGGTCATGTCACAAACGAGATTGTTGAAGAAAGAAAAAAACAACGTGGTCCGGACTTATCCGCCAGCTATCGACTTGACCGAATCGGGTAGTCGTAGTCATAGTCGGTGTCATAGTCATAGTCGAGTCGGTTATCAACTCAGCTATGACCGACTACAACTATGACTACTAGTCGACTACTAGTCATAGTTGCGGTAACACTACTGCCGAACACGTGTCGAACAGGCCGAACACTGTTCGGCAAGTGTTCGGTTAGTCATATGCATCTTGATGCGTTAATCAATGTCCATATGGCTTGTCGAACACTTGTCGAACAGTGTTTGGCCTGTTTGACAAGTGTTCGACAAGTCATTGCTTTGTTAATAAATTAAGTGTAATATATATTAACGTAGCAATGGCTTGTCGAACACTTGTCGAACAGGCCGAACACTGTTCGACAAGTGTTCGACAAGTCAATGCTACATCAGTGAATTAAGTGTAATATATATTAACGTAGCAATGGCTTGTCGAACACTTGTCGAACAGTGTTCGGCCTGTTCGACAAGTGTTCGACAAGCCATTGCTACGTTAATGTATATTACACTTAATTTATTAACAAAACAATGACTTGTCGAACACTTGTCGAACAGTGTTCGGCCTGTTCGACAAGTGTTCGACAAGCCATTGCTACGTTAATATATATTACACTTAATTCACTGACGTAGCATTGACTTGTCAAACACTTGTCGAACAGTGTTCGGCCCGTTCGACATGTGTTTGACAAGCTGTATCTACATTAATAAATATTCCACTTGATTTATTAATGTGGAAACGACTTGTCGAACACTTGTCGAACACTGTTCGGCCTGTTCGACAAGTGTTCAACAAGTGTTCAACAATTCATATCTATGTTAATCATCATACCATTATATATATTAGCACCAAGCTTGTTCGGCCTCTTCGCCGTGTCATAAGTTAAGAATATATATTTGTATAGCTACATGACAAATAGTGCTTATCGACATTTTAAGGATGTATTACGGCAAAACTTGAGAATCAAGTACACCATGTTTGGTTGTATGTTATTTGTACACCGCGTGTCCGATCAATGTATGCAATGCCGAACATGTGTTGTTGACAGGTCATCTGACTTGGCCAGTTCCCTCATAGGCCAGGGCATCGACCCTGACATCCAATGTTTTCCGTTCCCCTCATTTCTACCCTCAGATGCCCACCAAAAAGGTTCCACTACATCTACCATGTCCTTGCCCATCGTCAAAACCTCGACTCCTGCTGTCAATCCTGCGGCTTTCAAATACTGGCCTGATGCGCCGCCCAAAAAGCTGCAGGAGCTGCATCGAATTTTCCAAATCCAGTACATGGTCCTGCCCAAGATTCCGGCACCCAACAAGGATTCCGGCACCGTCCCCATCTTTTCTCGTAACCTATATGTACTGAAGACTCACCCCCACGATGCCACCACCCAAGGCGAGTTATGGCGCGAAATGCCCGAACGATACGAGGAACCGCTCCGTCGCTTAATTTATCAAATGGATATGTACATCTACATGACAGCAGCCATCGCATACAACAAGGCACCCAACTACTCGCCGGACTACGTAAAAAACGATAAGGAAGGGACCGATTCACTCCGGGATTACCTCAAGTATACCGACACCGTCATGGACGAAATTTGGGCAGAGGTTTTGGTCACAAAACGGGCCAACGAGGTCACCCATGACTGGCGAAGCAAGATCTTCGATGATTGGCTCCTCAAAGAGTTTTATGTCGGCAAGCACTCTCCATCCGCTTTGATTCAACATGGCGCCGTGAACACCGAGATCAAGCCCGAGGACCTAGGTGAGTAGATATATGCATTTCTGGCCAAATGAAATCTCACGTCTGGCATCATAGATTGGGCAAAATACGACGAATCCGTGCCAGCATGGCACAGCGGAACCTCTGCAAATTGGTCGTTTGGTGGGCTGCCAGACGCCACAAAGCTTGAAATCATTGGTCAGGTTATTGCATGGTGTAGGACATAGCTTCCTTGTCGATGCCGATGTGGCGGAGGACGATGAAGGTGTGATCTAGAATTACATGTGTGAATGTGCTAATAATATAATACATTTGCAGAAGAGCTGGTTCCCCAAGGCAAGGGCAAGGGCAAAGTGAAGTCAAAATCGGCCGGAACACAGAAGGTATCTTCCGCTGGTTTGTAAACGTTTTCACCCATATCAGTGGATAGATGTATTGAATATTCAGGTGACGCAGGTGGCACAGACAATTTGTCCGAGAAGGATAAAAAGAAGCCCAAGCCCAAGCCCAAGCCCAAGCCCAAGCCCAGTAAGTAGTGTCATTGTCTGTGATCATCACACACGGTAACTCCTCATCATCACAGAACGCACCGTGAAGTCCAAACCCGATGACGACGCTGAGGGTGAGTTATTAAATTCTAAATATCAAGATTATAACGCAAATTATTCATTCATGCATAGACGATATCAAGATGGAGGAGGACGTAGCCCCAGTAAAGAAGAAACGATCCAAGGCTCAAATGCGTACGTTACTCACTTTGCTCTGAATAATGCACTGACATGTCGCAGTCACTGTCGAAATTGGGCCGTTGTGCAGATCCAAGAAATCAGAATCTGAAAAATTGACAGTGGAAGTTAAACCACCCATCTCCTCCAAGGCGGATGATGTGCCACTGGAATCCGCAAAGTTGGACTTGCCAGAATGGGGCGGGTTGATGATTTCTGATGACGATATAATCATGCATGACAACGATGGACCTCCCAAACCCATACAGGAGTCTCTCAGCGGCAATCATGAGGACGGCGAGACAGCAAAGAGGAGGAAGCTGGATCTGGCATCGGAGCAAGCGGGCATTATTGCAGAAATGCTCCAGCCAGTGAAGCCTCCGAAGAAGTCTCCGACTCCGGGTATGTACATCACACTTTATATAGATTTCACATCTGATCATGTCAATATCCTAGGATTCCGTCCAAATACGCGTGCATCATCACGCCATCAGTCATCGACCCCTGCGGAGCCAGGCGGTTTATTAATGGATGTAGATTGGAGCAATATCGTTCCTCCCGATATCCTAGTCTCCATTCCTCCGAGCCAAATGAGGTCTTCATCTCCCAAGGCGTCGACATCCAAACTGGACCCTGGGCCTTAATTTCGGGTGCTGTAAGTCCTCTTTTTGTGGAGTATTAATTATATTTGACTAAAGACACTTTTATCTCAGTTGTTGAGTTCTGGTAATGATAATCTGTGCCCTCAACATCCTCCTCTACCGCCATTCTTTACATTTGTACAATATCTGTACAATTCTTTTTTTGCTCTATTGAAAATGGCTTGTGTTACTTTCCTATGACCATAACAATTGAGCACGATAATAAGCAGACACAGATATCACATAAGACATCGATCTTGGTGACTGAAAATCTGTTTGTCTAAATTAAATGTATTAATTTCAGTTCACGTTTGTCATAGTACAGCCACCACAGGTAACATGAGAAGGACAACCTTGGATTATTATGACTTGAGCTAATGAACATTCAAATTGAATATATGTAATAAACCAAAACTGCCAACTTTATGGACCAATTAAATGGGGATACACATAGGAGATGGATGAGGAATTTTTGCCATCAAATAATATTGAAACATCCACTCAAATATTGAAATTATTTTGTTGCTATCATAAGTCCGAAAATGTTGAAAACATATTGTTATCCACTTTTTACAACGTTTTCGGACTTATGATAACAACAAAAATAATTTTAATATTTGAGTGGATATCTCAATATTATTTGATGGTAAAAATTCCTCATCCATCCCCTGTGACAACTGTAACAAATCCCCCTCGTATGGTGGCAAGCATAACCATCACTCCAAGGAAAGCTATGACTATTCAGTACCGGAATATTAAGTATGTTACGAAAACATTCAATTGAATAAAAACATTATAAAGCTTCAGGCACACCTTATGATGTTTTTGGAAGAGCTTACAAATAAGATAATGTCATATGATCAATCCAATTGTGTTAATTGTTGTTCATGATCCGAACCACTTAACTAGTTAAATAGCTACATGGGCGGTGCTTTCTCTTACTATCACCAATCCACATGAATCTCCACGATACCATCCATATCTGCATTGCGGTTTTGACTGTTCTACATTTCCTTGCAAACACAACCATATTTCCACAACTATGCCAAGACCAACTTATGTATATCTCTCTTGAACCAATTTCCGTTCCTTTGATATCGACCTTGACCCAAGAATTGGGTGTTTTTCAAAGAAAACTCATAGAACATGAGTTTGCCCCAGATCAGGGCGATGCAACAATACTGATGCACATAAATGCAACACAATGTGTAAGGTTCAATGAAATAACAAATAATACTTTGACGCTCAATGCATTATTCGCTTGGACTACATTTAAAGATAGTGCATTCAATATGCAATTACATTCTATTCAATATGCCAGAACATATTTCTTACCATCTAAATATCTCTTTGCTTTGTATTGTCTTCTCAAACCTATCACTGTCCAATGTCATTGTAAAATGATCAATGCATTGCTCATGCGATTGCTATTGAAACGACATGATTTCAGATCATATTTATTTCATTGCATTACTAGTTCTCTATCACATGCAACGTTGCTGTGGACCACACTATGTTTCATAATACGGCATAGCCATTCAAACATAATTGTGTTCAATTTGAATTTATTCAGAAACTTGTTTAAATCTTTATATATAAATTCCGTTCATAGATATGACTACATTGGTGGTGGTAAACGAATACCAACATTCAAGTTTAGCTTTCTTCAATCTTTCATGCTACCGTCTAATAATATCAACCATGATTCTGACATATTATTCGAATATGTGGGGCATATTGATGAACAAACAGCCAACACTTTATATGGAGATAGAAAAAAATATGTATGTGTTAAAATGCCTTTACATGAACTTCTGCCAAAGTTGATGGTGAAGGATATTGGTGAAATAACAACAATACATGGTATATATTTGTCAAAGACATTACGAAGATTACATGGACAAGATCTATCTGTGGCATTAATGAGGCATAATTGTTCAGCTTGTGATACTCATGTTTCTATTTTTCATGTGCATGATATTAAATCAAATAAAGATAAGTGTAAAGAGTGGTACAAAAGACAACAAATGACAGAAACATATGAGTGCGGAACAGAAGAAACTCAGACTAAAATGAAAGAAGAATTGGACAAGTCAGATGAGCAATCATTTCCTCCTCCTCCACCATCTATTGAATTGAAGGAAACCATAATCAGCAACTGGTGCAGAGATACATCACCTGAATGTTTTCAAGAAAGTGGGTGTGCCGTGTGCGGTCAATTGGTTGCATTGAAGAACATGTCTTTATTGTCCAAGACAAAGGTTAATCTGAAAATATTAACTAGAGACAATATGGGAATCACAAGATGTGAATGATATCATTGTTCTGATCCAATAGAGGATATCAAAGGTCCAGTGCTAGATAACACATGTAAATGGATATGCAAACCATGTGTGCTCAGTCTGAATAAAGGCCAAACTCCCAAATATGCTTTGGCAAATGGACTTTGGATGGGAAGAATTCCTGCACAACTTCAAAATCTAACATTTGCTGAACAACTTTTGATTGCCCGTGTTTGTCACAACAAATGTATTGTTCGTGTCTCATCTGGGATGCATAAAATGAAAGCAAATGCCATCATGTTTCAAAATCCAACACCAAAGATATATCAACGGTTGCCTCCAACAATTAAAGAACTTGATGAAGTGCTAGCCTTCATTTTCACGGGTCCTGCCAGACCAACTGCAGAAGACATGGAGCGAACACCTTTATTGGTTCACCAAATGCGAGTTTCTGCAGCTTTAGAATGGCTGAAATTGAATCACATGGATTACTATGATTTAGATATCTCCTATGAAAATCTAGCACAATATCCAGATCATGGAATTCCTGTTGTGGTTGCATATTGACCAGCAGACACAAATAAGGAACCGGAAGCCACTAGTGCATTTGACAATGAAGAGGAAGATGGTGTGGAAGATGGGCCTTGTCCCTTTGTTGTTAGTGGGGTAACTGGCGAAAATCTAGATATTACAAGTCCAAAGGCATTAATAGCTAGAGCAACCAAGCACTTGATAGATGACCATGGTGGTGTTCTTGCCATAAGCCATGCTAGAAATCCAGAATCGTTCTTTAATAACCCTCAGTTATATCCTATGATGTTCCCCTGCCTATTTCCATATGGCTTGGGTGGTATTAGCAGCATTGACAAGGATGTTTTAAGCATCAGTGATATGATGCACAAAAGGCATCTTCTGATGTACCATGACAAAAGATTTCAAACTGATCCCTATTTTCCATTGATTGCATTCAATCAAGAATAAATCAAGGACAGTACAACCGGAGCATATTTGTTGACTAATAAACATAATTTCAACGATATTGCAGATCGCCTGATGAATATCAATACAGCTGTTTTGGATGACCTCTCTAAAAGATTATCTAGAGGTGATAGAGTCAAACCGGATACATCAGAAGAGAAAGCATGCTATAAACTCATTTCTGATCTGGATCACATAGCTGGTCAGGTCAAAGGTTCAATTACTAACAAGAAATACATGCGAAATGAGATTTGGTCTCTGATATCCTATATTGGTGCTCCGACTTGGTTTATCACTTTTGCACCTGCAGACATCAATCACCCACTATGCTTATATTATGCTGACAACAAAGAAAAGTTTTATCCTAAACTACGTCTACCCCAGGATTGTTACAAACTAATTGCAAATAATCCAGTTGCTGGAGCTCGCTTCTTTCACTTTACTACTGAAATGTTCATCAAACATATATTAGGAATAAATGAATCTCATCCTGGCCTGTACGGAAACACATCAGGTTATCATGCAACGGTAGAGGAACAAGGACGTCTTACCTTGCATCTTCATATGCTGTTGTGGATAAAGGGATGCCTTACACCTCAGGAAATACGTGACAAAATTATGGGTGAAAATTCCGACTTTCAGAAAAGATTAGTGGAATACTTGGAAAGTTTGTGTGTAGGACAATTCATGACAGGTTCTAAAGATGAGGTATCACAGAAAATGGAACAGACAATGTCGAAACCTGAATATCAACCACCAACATGTGTCATGCCAGATCCACCATCATATAATTGTTCCATGAATTGTCAATATCACAACAAAAGATCAACATGGTGGCAAAGGTTTCAAGATGTTGTAGATGATCTTTTATTGCGATTAAATGTACATAACAGGCATGACGGCAAAAAAAAGCCATATTGTCTTAATTCGAAAGGTGAATGTAAACGACGATTTCCCCGTGATATCTTTCAACAAACCTTTGTAGAACCTAACACTGGTGCTCTCAACCTCAAGCATGGTGAACCTTGGATGAACACGGTGACACCCGAAGTTACATATATGCTACGATGCAATTCTGATGTGACCAGCTTATTATCAGGTACTGCTATAAAGGCCATAGTTGCATACATAACAGATTATATTACAAAATTCTCCTTGAAGACCTATAGCATTTTTGAAGTGATAAAAAGTATTTTTGATAAGAATTCTGAAATGATTGGTGGCGACCTGAAAAGAAAAGACAAAGTCAGAAAACTGTTTACACAAATAGTCAATTCACTCACCTCCAAAATGGAAATTGGTGCTCCAATGGCTTCATTATATGTCCTTGGAAATCCTGATCACTACACCAGTCATAAATTCGTGCCATTCTTTTGGAGATCTTATGTTAAAGAGGTTATCAGTGCATGGTCTGATGAAGAAATTGCTAATATATGTGAAGACCAAAACAATGCACAAAAGGTTGTTATTGGTAAGAATAATGGCGCATACATTGGACTTTCCAAAGTAAATAATTATATGTTCAGACCTGCCTTGTATGATAATGTATCACTGTATGACTGGATACGTCTCGCCACTATAGAACCAAATAAATGACGCACCAAAACAAAAACCAAAAGGGCCAGAAAAGAACCCATGCAAAACCATATTTTGGACAATCTAGGCTGTCATGATTTGTCTGACTCTTGCACTGAACCTACTAATGTTGACTATTCCAGTGATGACAACTTGTCTGATGTCATTGATAATGATATACTCATGGAGATAGATGAAATTCTAAAACCTGATGGTTTGAATAAAAATGCAGGTTCAGAAATAGCTGATAAAACAAATGAAGTTGATCTTAATAAATTGACAAAAATTGAAAATGATTATACTTTACATTCCAATCATCCACAATATCTTACCCACCATGCCAAAATGAAAGGGAATGATCCTTTCATAGTTCCTAATTTTATTCCAAACACTTTGCCAAGGGCTGACCGTGGTGATCGAGAATATTATTGTTGTACAATGTTAACATTTTTCAAGCCATGGAGAAGTGGCAAAGAACTCAAATGTAAATTACAAACATGGGATAATGCTTTTATAGACCATGAGTTTTCTAAAAGAGAGCTAGAGATCATGAAATACTTTGGTCTGCGGTATGAGTGTTTGGATGCAAGAGATGATTTCTCTGCTAAACGTCAGAAGAATAATACTGCAGATATAAGGTATTCATGGGCGACCTCAAATGGTCTTGATGAACTGGATGACATGCACAATGCTGAATTTGCATTTAATGGTGACAACTTCAACAACAATATTGATGAAGACAATAATGACACAGAAATACTCCTGAAACTTGGTCAAAAAGGACAAAAGAGGAAAGATCAAATGCGGATAGCTGAAAGAACTTTGAAAAGGTCAGGGTGGCTCGATGATTGTATTGATGGTACCCCAGATATAGGACCATTGATACCTATAGAACCACCTGTAGTACAATCAGCAAAATTGTGGAGAACTGCAGTCCTTGCAAAGAAAAAGGAAATCATCGATGACAGAAATAAAAATTTACCAACAAACACAGCAACCATAAATAAATTGGGAAATTTTCAATATAATGATGTCAAGATAGTGGATGCAGCATACATCAACCATATGTTTATTCCTGCAAACAGAGCTGATCGTCATCTTATTGATGTAACTATCAAGGATTACAAGTTGAACACTGACCAAAAGAGAGCATTTCATATCATTGCCAATCACTCTACCTTGATTAACAGTTCTGATAAGCTATGCATGTACCTTGGTGGGATGGCAGGCACAGGGAAATCACAAGTCATCAAAGCATTGACTAGTTTCTTTGGTAAACACAACGAAAATCATCAGTTTGTGGTTCTTGCACCAACTGGTGGTGCTGCTGCCCTTGTCAATGGATCTACATATCACTCAATTCTGGGAATTAATCATGGGGGTTCATCTCGTTCCCTTGCACAAGTCCGTGCCAATCTTGATGGTGTGGATTACATTTTCATTGATGAGGTGTCAATGTTATCTTGCAGAGATATGTACAAAATCAGTGCTCAGTGTGCAAAAGCACGTGATGTTTATGATGAACCCTTTGGTGGCATTAATATGATATTTGCAGGAGATTTTGGCCAACTTCCACCAGCTATGAGTGGTGCTCCTTTGTACTCCGGAACCATTGGTGTCCAAATTAATTCCAGTCAAACTATAGCAAATCAGGAAGCTGCTATAGGCAAAGCTCTTTGGCATCAGATTACAACAGTTGTTATATTACGTGAAAATATGAGACAAACCAATCAGTCAAAAGAAGATGTCCAACTGAGACAGGCGTTGGAAAACATGAGATACAAAACATGTACTCAAGAAGATATTGCATTTCTTCGTACTCGCATCGCAGGAAAAGGTCCAAATGATCCAAAATTAGCCCAAAAGAAATTCAGGAATGTATCAGTTGTAACTGCATTGAATGCACAAAAAGACAAAATCAATGAACTTGGTATTCAACGTTTTGCTGCTGAAAATAAAAGACCATTAACATCATTCTATTCCATAGACAAATGGAATGATCCTACTAGTTCCAATAGCAAAAGAAAATCTCATCACATGTCAACAATTTTGGATCCTATTCAACACACAAAGATATTGGAACCTTCACTCCAAAAGCTACTTTGGAGCCAACCACATGCATCATCCTCTGAGCATATACCAGGAAGATTGGACTTATGTGTAGGCATGCCAGTGATGCTGAGAAACAATGATGCAACGGAGTGCTGCATTACCAAAGGAGCAGAGGGCATGGTTGTGGGTTGGCAGAGTGCAATAGGTCCAGAACAACAAACTGTACTGGACACTTTATTTGTCAGATTATTGAATCCTCCAAAAAAAATTAACATAGAAGGACTTCCTGAAAATGTTGTGCCGATTACAAAACATGTCACTTCCACCATGTGCTCATTACCCAATGATGATGTGATATCTTTGTCAAGAGAACAAGTGTTGGTACTACCTAATTTTGCAATGACTGATTATGCATGTCAAGGACGTACTTGTCCTAACAATGTGGTCGACCTCAGTAGTTGTAGAAACCACCAATCCTACTATACTTGCTTATCAAGAAGTGCATCTGCAGCAGGAACTATCATCATGCAAGGCTTTGATCCTAAAGTAATTACAGGTGGTGCTTCTGGATATCTCAGGCAAGAATTCAGGGAATTAGAACTGCTTGATGAGATTACCAAACTGAAATATCAAGGACTCTTACCAGACCATGTCAAGGGAGATCAGCAAAATTCTATCATTGATCAATTTAGAAAATGGAAAGGAAAGTCATATATTCCAAAAAACATTCATCATGCTATTGCATGGAAAGCCATGGAGCAACTAAATCAATACACAACACAGCCCTCTCCATGGCAATTAATTAAACCTATGAACAAAAATCAAAAGGCAGATTTCAGAAACCTCAACTTTGTTCCTGCAAAAGGAACTGTTCCAATCACTGTCACTCATAAAAATTCCACAGCCAATGTATTGCAAAATAAAAAACGAAAATTACAACAAGTTGTAAGTTCATCTTCCATTGTGAAAAAAAGACGAAAAACAAGTACTATTGAATTAAATGAACCAAAAGGGTTTATATGGGATGCGCAAGATTGGAGCTGTGCTTACGATTCACTCTTTACAATACTACTAGCAATATGGAATGAAGATCCATCAACTTGGAAAAAAAGATTCAATAGCATCAATGAAATATTAAAGATTTTGAGCTTAGGATTCAAACGATCCAAGAATCACACAACAGATTTAGAAACAGTTAGAAATACAATCAGACATTTATTGCATCAAGATAAACCCGAAATATTTCCTTATGGTCAAGTTGGCATTGCCATAAGTGATTTGGCCCATTATATAATGAAAGCAAATGAACCAATGACTTCAACTTGTCTTAAATGTATGAATTGTGAAAACATAACCATTCTGGAAAATGATAGATGTGATGCCATCTTTCATTGTTCATATTCATTTTCTGGAACAATCTCAGCATGTCTTGCTCAAATCATAGTTAATAGACAATGGCACAAATGTCAATTGTGTTGGGGAGAGATTACTAAATTTATTGCATTTAACAAAATTCCACCTCTAATCATGTTTACAGTTGACTCTATTGAGAATTTAATAGTTAGTCAAGTTACAAACCTGTCAATTGATGACATATCCACTGCTTTCACATTGAGAGGAATTGTGTACTATGGTGATGCACATTTTACTGCCCGCATATTCATCAACAGTATGGTATGGTTTCATGATGGTATATCAACCAGATCAATTTGTATTAATGAAGGTGATATAGATGACTTTTCAAATATTAAGTTATTGTCATGTAATGGTAATAATGCTGTACTGTTTATATATGCTCAATCTTAACATTTGTTCTCTTGCTAAAAAGAGGGACAAGTAACATGCCATGCAAAGCAATGGCCCACACCCCACTAGTATTACTACTACTGTTTCAGAAGTACGACAGGTACAGTGGCACAAGACCCAATCATCCATTTGCGTTCACTGAGTATATTTGTCATTTTTGGTTATTTTATTTTTCCATTTCCCTATCACCTAAATACAGGTTCATTAATGAAAATTGGTTTCCAACCTCTTTCCCAACGTCCCATGGCTAAACCCTCTACTAAACCCGCCGCACGACGAGGCAAGCCGGCCTCCAAGTCCAAGCCATCCTCCAAGTCCAAGCCAAGGGCAATATCACCTGACGGCTCGACTGTTTCAGACGAGGAGATGGACAACGTCATCATCGAAGAACCCCCGGCTGCCCCCTCCAAAGGTCCTGGCAGAGTTGTAGTGAGTCGTGAGGTCCCCTCCTTCTGTCACAGTGGTAACAATGTTTTAGGCCGGATCTGACACAGACCAGCACACCAGAGACGATACCGGTACCAACGCCGCAAAGCCGGCAGCAGATGAGCCAGTCCCCTCAGTTACCAACCCCCCAGCCATCACGAGTGACACAGCGGCTAACCCTGTCACCTGTAAACGTGTTACCCGGTCTGCGAATGCCCCTACCACTAAAAACACGGATCTCTGGGCAGAAGATGGGCCTCCTGAACCTGACAACAACGGTACATACCCTGTTTTTTGTCACCTCCATTGTGCTAACATTTGGCAATTTTCACTAGATTGTTTGGTTTCCCTGGAGGACTCTGATGGTTCCACTAGTAACTATGGAGACAAACGTGAAGCGGAGTTAGCAAAGAGGTGCAAGAAAGTGGCAAATAGCCAGATGATCAGTGATACCAAATCTGAGGATCTCCAGCTGGATCGCGAGCTTTCAGCGGAGGCCATCCCAGAAATGTCAGACAAGCCTCCACCCTGCATGGCTGGTACGGGGATGGCAGGTGGAAAGAAAGCAGAGCAGAGCAAGCCTGTCGACGGTGCCGAAGTGGAAGGTGAGGAAGATGACGATGAAACCGACAACAAGTGGGGGGTCATTAGTGGCCCTCTTTCGAAGGAAGCCACGCTGAAGCACAACAGTTGGGAGCACTCATCACCGAAAGGGCCGAGAAGATTGCCCAAAAATACAAGAAAAGCTGACGTGAGGTAGTGCTGGTGGCTGGGTTGAGTGAATGCACCGCTCGTACGAGGAATCCACACAACATGTTCAGAAAGTGGTATGCCCACCATCACTGGAGGGGAAAAAGTGAGTATCCCATGCTTTATGATTCTGATGGTTTATTGACGTACCATAGTGTCATTTATGGAGTTTGGCATGCATATGACCAACATCTATAAAAAGACCATCAAATGCATTGAGGACCCTGTGGAATGCACAAAAGCCATGCAGCCCATTTGGGAGTATGCTGATTCATTGGACATGGTCAAGAACACAGGCAACCACAAGTGCAAATCTGTCGTATTGGCCATGCAGTCAGCCAAGGACCAGTTCGCAACACTGGTTAGTGTTCTTGTACTTCTCACATGTCGTGTGCTTACAGTTAGTTCTAGGTGGCCACATTTCACAATATCAAGCAAATTGAGGTCGTCGGGTTGATTATCTACACAGGACCAGATCCCAGTGCTCGCCAGACCTCCACCATCTTCAGTGGCTCTGATCTCGTTCAACAACTTCTCAAGGACAATCACATTGACGCTCGCAAATTACTAGACCGAGCCACAACCTATCTCAAGTGAGAATTGCTGATCCCAGACAGATTTTTGACTGATTGATTGTTGCCACTGCCCAGATCTGCAGAGTTGAAGAAACAAGGCGCACAGCTTGCTTCCATAATCAGGATCAATGTGGAACGTTGTCCTGATGAAGGCAACCGTGACCGTGATCAACGTGTGTTCACTGCCATGATGCAACAATGCCTGAGTAAGCATGCTCCTTCATTCTTGAGCTATTGCTGACAGTGCTTAAAGATGAGCACAATGATATTCCAGTAAAGAAGATGCATTGGTGCAAATTTTTGAGTAATGCGATGCTCAACCATCTGCGCATCACTGGTTGGCAAAAGAAAGTCCTGCTGCCAGGGCCTGGTTTCGACCTGAAGTCCCACAGCACCACATCCCTCTGCACGCTGGTTGTGCGCAGAAGTTGTCCTTTTAGCTGTAAGGTCATCTACAGAAAGCTACCTCCACCCCTACATTGCATTTACCATGACCCCTCTTAGCAGTGTTGTCTTAGTTGTAAGCAACAATGAAACTGCTGTCCTCTCCCTTGGAAACTGATCCCCTAGTTAAGTTGATTGTTGCTGGAGCCCGCTGCAGAAGTGATCCATAACATTGGGCCCTGATGGCAGGCACGACATTTTCAGAACTGGAAGCCTGACTTGGCACTTCATCTTCAGTTGACACTTCGACTTGAACCAATGTTGAATCATTTCTACTCAACAAAAAAATATAGCAAGGTTGAGAGCTCAGAAGTCACAGACTCACAAGGTGAATCGATGTGCTTAGGATCTAGTTCAAGTTTGTGCTCATGGTGAACATTCTCATGCATTTGTTTGGCTTGAAGTGTGAGACATGAACTGTGTACAACAGCTAAGGCCCTACATGGGTCCGATTTCTGGACACCACACCCATACCCGCTGTACCCACACCCATTCGAATAACGGGTACATACCGTACCCGTTAGATGGCAGGTATGGTGGTAGATGGCAGGTACCTGGTACACCGTGGGCACCTTGGAGCCCCCTACCTTACATGGGCCAGACACACATCAATTGACATTGTCGTTGTAGTGGCGAGGTCAGGGTGGCCATGGAACAATGATCCTCACCTGGAGATGTCAGTGTAGAAGTGATGGTGGAATAGTTAGCTAGCTTCAGTAGAGTGACAAGGGACAAAGAGGGGAAAGCCACCAAGTAAAACTACTACTATCTATCGAGACCACTGAAGCCGACGATGTTGGGTATGGTGGGTCAGGTGTCGGGTGACGAGCAATATAAGAATATAGTCAGTAGAATGATGGGGAGAGAGTCAAGAGGACTGACGAGTTGTACGAGTGAAGGTTTTACTGAGAGACTGATTCTGAGTGAGGGGAAATGGGGGAACTAGTTTCTTATTATGACATGGCACTTGGGCACCATTTTTATACTACAAAAATTTCTATCTAGTTTTGGATGAGAATCCTCAGCGGATGAGGGAGAACAAAGGGGAATAGAAATAGGGGAGTGAGGAGAAGGTTGCGATGCAACAATGACAGGAAAATGAGAGGGAGAAGTGAAAAGCTATGAAAAGATGTCAAATACTTTTGTGTATCTCCATAACGGAGATGGTATGAGTGAATTGGGCAAGTCCAATGTTGGAATTCCAGTCCGATAAGATCCATCTGCAATATTTGGGATTCCGTGCATTTAGGAGTTGGACCAATCTTGTATGCAAGTGGCCATGCTAGTTGGTATGCATCGGGTTCGAGCATGAATCATTAGGGATGTCGGTGATAGTGAACATCATGGATAACCCACAGGTTTCCCTGGGCTACCCATACCCAAACCCATTGAACCCCAGACCTGCTGCAACAGGTCTGGGTTGATGTGGGTATTCCGCTGGGTCTTCTGCAGGTTACCAGAATTTGGGCGGGTCGTGGGTATATGCCATACCTGCACCCTGATGTCATGGGCTATGCCCCCCCTTGTGACCTCACGAACCGCAGTGCCAACGTCAATTGACGTGGCCATGTGTTCGCGAGGTTAGGTAGGGGGTCGTGAGCCTGCACCTCAGACTCCCTGTTGCCAGCGCTGTCGGGTTGGGTTGGTGTTGACGAGGGCAAGGGTGCACGCAGGTTGGCGACAATGATGGTGTGTGCATGTGCATATGCATGTGCGCGCATTGCCTGTGTAGTTAGTAACAGAAATAGTGTAAAATATAGGTACAGAAAACATACCAAATGCAGCCGGGTGGGTGCACCACTCCCGGCTGCCATTCCCCTCGTCTCTCCTGTTGTCGTTGTCGCTGTCATTGTGCTAAGTTGTCATTGTTGTTGTCATTGCATTTGTGTGCCGTTGACTTGTCATTGTCATTGTTGATCACATAATGTGACCGTGATGACTGTGAAAAAAAGTAAGAAAAAAAGAAATAACATAAGAAAAAATACCTTGTATGTACCCACAAGAAACCCATTCACCCGCGGCATGGGTATGGGTACGTCGTGGGTCCGAATTTGGTGACCCATACCAATACCCGCGTCTACCCACACCCGTGACCCGCATGGGTCACGCTACCCATGACGTTCACTAGTCAGTGAAAGGATGCACTGCGATAATGTGAACGGAATCAAATACCAACTCTACCACAGTGCTGTACGAATTCTGAGGGGTTCAATCTCAATCCAAAAGGTTAATAAAAATACTCAGAGGTGCTCTGGATAGCTGTGATGATGTTTCCGATGTGCGTGATGTGTGCAATGTGCATGGTGTGCACGAAACAGCTGCGACATTTTTGGTGTATATGTAGCACTTTGTAGAAGGAATGCAAAGTTTAATAGAGCACAGCGGAGCTATCGCATGGACGGCGCAGTAAAGAGGTGATATGATAGACTGGAATCAGGGGTATACAAGACGTCTCTCTAGTATGTAAACTATAGAGGGTATTTATGCGAAGTTGGTTGTTAGGACAATACAGGGTGAAGAAGGCAAGACAAATAGATGGCGTGCGATGGAACTATGGTGCAATAGGGATGAAATGGAACTGAAACAAAGGGTATAGCACCATGCAAAGCAATTTCCAAAATATCTAGAGGATAGGAGCTATAATGTTTGAAATAAGTGAAACATGTCGCATGAAGACTTCCCTGGAACCGGAACGGAATCAGAATGGAATAGGGTGAATGGTATAAGCATGGGTGATGTCAGAGAGGCTCGAAATATGTTTCTGAAGGGGCCGAAGAGCTCCGAAGAAAATTGCAGTAATGTTGAAGTATTGCCCGTATCGCGCGCATATCGCAGTTGCATCGCAATGGAGATACATATAAATCAGGATGTTTCACTGTGAATCGCAGCATGTCGAGGCTAGAATAGGTCCAATAGAACATTTCCATGCTTAGGGATGTGCGCTGCATATTGTCGAGTTCAAATGGGTTCATGAGATATTGAGTTTCTGGTCTCAGAGGGCCAAGAGCCCTCTACATCTCCTTGGGTTCTTCTAATAGAGACCATCCGTGGTCAACAATATTGCATCTCTAAACACGGGGCACTGTTTTGCATGGGAAGTGTTTGAACAAATCCACATGAAGGGTTTCCGGAGTGTGTCATTGATCGGGAAATTACCTTGTTGTCCTTTAGGAACAAGCATTTAGCTCTTTAATAACTCTGGGTTATTCCTGTTGGGTGGTTGGGTTGTGGTGTGAATCCTATCAAAGGTCAGCTTTGAGGGATACAACGAATACTTGACAATAATATAAGTCAGATGTATGACTTATAGAGGATGAGTGAACTACTGAAGGTAAAGACTTTGAGTGACAAGAGGTATGCAAGAGTGTAAGTGGATAATAACTCAAGCAAGTATGAGCAGTGTAAGATGAACGAGTGTACAACAGTCAAGTATACAAGTAGCAAGTATACAATGAGCAGAGGTACAATAGAGATGAGCAATAGATGATGGACGATGGGCGATAGATGATGGACGATGGGCGATAGATGATGGACGATGGGCGATAGATGATGGACGATGGGCGATAGACGATGGGCGATGGGCGAGTATAACAGTAGATGTCAAACAAAAGGGAGGTGTGACAAAATACTATGTACAGAATGAATGAACTGAACAATAGGCAAGTAGAATTGATAATCAAGATATCGGACTTTATTCCGAAGCTTCAAATGCACATTGGCTACTAGTGCAGAATAAAGTACTGGGATATCTTTGGTGATGATCAATAGAACTTGAAAGAAAGATGAATGTGACTGTACTACGTGACAGAACACAAAGAATATGTATCAAACAAGTAATAAGGGAGTATCAATATATCTGAGATTGATATCCTTAAACAAATGAATGATGACTTGAACTGCAATTGGTATTTGGGTACTAGCTACTACCAAAGTAGGTAATACAAACAAATACAGATGGGGTGAATCAGAATTAAGGGACTGTCCTGTGACTGGGCCTGTCAGATTAGGTGACTGAGCCATCTCCAGCAGAAACTGGGCTCTATATATACCTATTCTACAGCAGGAGTCATACTGAGTCATAGAATGGTATATGAAATGGAGAGCATAGGATATGACTCATAGGGAGTCATATAGAGGAGAGGCATAGGTTTATGACTCATAAGGAGTCATAATGATGAAAGGCATGGGGGGTTATGACTCATAAGGAATCATAAGAAAGGAAGGCATGGGTTTGTGACTCATACAGAGTCAATTAATGAGTCACATAGGTATCATAATCAAAGGAGGGGGCATAATGAGTCAGAAATAGTCATAATGAGTCATGGGTGGTCATAATGAGTCATGGGGGGTCATGAATATGTCATAAGGGTCATAATTTGTCATGGATAGACCAATGAGTCACATTTGATGGGAGTGAGTCATGTTGCTGGTCTAATCTTGGATGTGTGAATCAAAGGCAAGGGCTGTGCCAGGGTATGCTTCTAGAATCATCTTCCTGAGGCTGTGCTTCTTGATCAATTGATGCCATGCCATGTGTGTATCCTTATCAGTCAAGAAAAAGATAAGATCTGGGCTGGGCTGTATTTGATCAATTGATATGAAATGTGATGTGCTTCTTGATCAGGGAATGATGGGTGGCATGTGTTATCTCTATGATTGGAGATAAGGATGTGGCTGTGCTTCTTGTGCTTCTTTGGCCTCTGATAAGATGTTTTGGGGGCCTTATCAGTTAAGATAAGGGTATTCCTTCATTTCCTCTGCATAGATAAGGGTTTTCTTGTATGTCCCTTCTGTAGATAAGGATTTTCTTGCATGTCCCTTGTATAGATAAGGGTTTCATGTGTGTCCTATGTGCAGATAAGGATTTCCTGTGTGTCCTATATGCAGATAAGGGTATTCCTTTCTACTCCATATGCAGATGGGTGTATTCCAGTATAAATGGTCCTTGTAATGTGATGTGTGCTGTAGGGATGGTGACTAGTGACAGCATATTACTATGTTTTGATCTGAATCCTTTTTGGATCATGACAGCGCGAGTGTGGCTAACCATGTGAGCGGCCAATCAATGGCAAAGTATAAAAAATAAAAAATAAAAAAGTCTTTGTTGATCTGTCTTTTCTTCAACACCATCACATGCCCACCATGGCCGAAATCTACAACACCTTCCTCACATTTGTCAAGAGCATTGAACCTGAGGTCTGAGCAGACTACGAAGAGGCCGTCAATGCGGTTACCATTTTTCACAACAACGACTTCGTGACGATGATAGATGGCAATGAAGGGCTGGCTAGGCAATGGATAAGTGGTCATAAGAAGGCGATGGTGAGTTCTCCAGCTGATGACGCGTGTTTTAGGATAGCTAATATCATTCAACTAGCATGTTTACCACAGGATTGTTACAGAGATCCGAGCTGTGGGTATCATGCCAATAACACCACCGCTATGGGCTGACCGTCAATCATACATGAACAAGGTCAAAGAGTGGCTGAAAGAGGCGACTGAATACAAGAGGCAGGAGGATCAAGAGGCTAAATGGTGGGTGGATGAGGAGGCAGCTGCATGGGAAGAGGAGGCAAGACAGTTGGTGGAAACACAGGCACGGGCAGAGGCAGAGATACAGTGAGTGGCTGCAGAGGAGAGGTGGGAGAGGCTTAGGATGGAGAAGGAATCGCAACAGTGGACCCAGGAGGTGGACCGGGTTGAGAGGGAGACAGCCGCGTATCGAATGCAGAACAGCGAGGAGCGGCGAGCACGTGCAAATCTCACAAACACATCAGTCTCGGGTGAGCAGGAGACGAGGCTGATTCTGGAGGTTGAAGTTGCAGTCAGATTAGAAGAAGGACCAGTCAACCCGGAACCAGAGCAACTGACTGATCTAGGTGACGTGGAGATGCCAGGAGTAGAAATTGAGGATTTGGCAGGGACAATGGTGAGTTCTCTCGTTGGTTATTTGTTCTTATTCACTTGTTTAGTGGGCCAGTGCTGTGCATGGCATGAATGAGTTCTTTTTTCCCCCTCCCCACTTCCATGATGAAGTCAGCAATAACATTAAATTGCATAAAGCATGTTACATATGATATAAGACATATAGCATATGTTGTACATTGTGAATTGTTCTGGTAACTTGAGTCTTCATCAATATTCCCAGCCATTAAGAAAATGTTTAGGGAGCCATAGGTTAACTGTCAAACACAACTGCTCCTAAACAGTATGATAATAATTGACTTACATTTGCTCAATCTTAATTCTTCATGACATTGAATGTTGCACAACAGATGATAACATGAAGATAGCTGTGCTTGGTGAGTGAGGTAATATTATACATGGCATGAACTAAGTCTTTTGTCTGTCATTTGAGTTTTTATTTCCATGATTGTTATGAACATTAATAAGTAATTTTGCTTGAAATATAATTAGCATATAAGATAATGTATGTATACGGCGATATCACATTGAATTTTATGGTTGAAGTAAAAATATCAGTATATTATCTAAGTGTAGCTCATTTCTGCTTATATGGCTGATATATCTATATACAGCAAAAATAGTTACATATGACTATGACTATTATGATCAGCTCAAAATTTAGCATAGATAATGTAAAATTCCCTTATATAGTTAGACTGGTCACATGTGACTGTTACCATTGTGATCAGAAAAAAAATTGGTATATAATATCAAAAATTACCTTATATGGTTAGATCAGTCACATGTCACTGTCACACCATCCCCGAAATGGTTATATTAGTCAGCAGTGCGATTTCAGCTGATTCTGATAAAAATTGAAGCCAGTATGAATATTTTGAATATAATTAAAAGGTAATTTGACTTGTCTGAGACAACCCATATTTGGATGCTTATGTAAGCCACTCCAAACATGGCCCAGCTTTTATATTACATTCCAGTATAAGATGTAGAATCATATCTCTTGTCCAAAAAAATTTTCTCTATAAGCAATGCAAAAACATTAATGAATTAATGAATTAATTATGAACCTTCACTGAACCAGGTCTGATAAAGAACCAGTCTTTTAATAAATTAAAAGAACTCATAACTGAGCTTCATAACAGTTCACTGGGCCATTTCCTCTGCAAGCATGCATGAACTGCATCAAAGCTCAAGAGACGTGCCGAGGCGTTGTAGAATATGTATGTGAATGACTCGGATGCCGCAAGCTGAAAAAGAGGTGTACCAATGTGACACATTGGACGGGTGGGGGACGATGCAAGGACACCAGTAAGAGGAAAGAGGTGGTGGGTGGTATGAGGAAACCTCTCTTGTTTACCACTAAGACGATCCGGACAAGCCCCGTTTGGGCATTGACGAGTAAGCGGCCGGTCAAAGAGGTGGAGTCAGAATCGGACAAAGAGGAGGAGGAGACGGATGTGGAGCAGCCAATGAAGAGGCTTAGGGCGGATTCCAGAACCAATCCGTTTGATGGGGCAATAGAGAGTTTCGGGAGCATTTCCGCGCAACTCGTGGCGCTGACAGAGGAGTTGGGGACCCTAGGTGCTGAAGTAAATCAGCATCTAATCTGGTTCAGCCAGCAGTTCCAGAGGCTTCGTGTGGATCACAAGTGGGTATTGGTGATGCTGGTGTTGATGAGGCATTATTTTGAGACCGGCTGCCTCTAAAATGTAAAAAAAATGTGTCCGTGTAAATAAAATAAAAATATATCATGTACATATCAAAAGACATTTCAGCTTGTTCACCCAGCTAAGGAAAGCCGATGGCTCCCGAAGACATGGTACTGTTCACATCATTTGTCATATCATTGGAAAACTAAGAGGCACTAAATAAAATAGAGATATAAAATGGACAAAAATAAAGGAAATGCCTAATTGTTGTTGGGTGAGGAGTCTATGGAGCATGAGTACATCAGATCATCAAGATCGCTTGAGTCGTTATCATCAGCATCGGGGTATTGTACCAATGGTATCAATATTTTTGAGTGGGCATGGTAGGGTACGACTTGGAAAGTGGCAAATTGGGATCTAGAAACCGCACCATCGAGTTCGGCTAGTATGTAGGATCCGCCATGAGTTTTCCTGATGACGATCATGGGCCCGAAGTATCGCGGCTTTGCTTTTCAATCGAGAGACATTTCGATACGAGAATTTCGGACGAGGATGAGGTTGCCAGGTTTGAAGTAAAAGGTTTTGATTGTGTTCGCGTATTTCTCTTTGAATTGTTGGGTGGATGTGAGTTGAGACTTGGTGAGTTTTTCTTTGACTCAATCGAGGTCAGCCTCTTGTTTATGAAGTTGGCAGGTGCGGATGACTATGAGGTCAGTAGTTGACATCGCATCTTGTGTTGGCGCCATGTATGTAGCTTCGGCAAAGTCGAATGGAAAAAGCGGCTCTACTCCATGTGTGATGTAGTAGGACGAGTACCCGAGGCTTTTGTGTGTGGTGACCCATTCGGCCCAAAATATGGAATGGGTTATGGTATGCCATTTCTTTTCATCTCCGTCACAACTTTTCATAATGGCCTCCTGGACATCTAGGTGACGACGCTCAATGGGTCCGTTTGCTTGTGAGTTATAAGGTGAAATGCGGATGTGCCAGATACCATAGTGGGATGCAAGGTAGTCGAGTGCTTCCATGAAAGGTTTGCCATTGTCAGTAACGATTTCTTTGAGAGCACCCCAATGGCATAAGATATCTTTGAACAGGAATGTGCTGATGGTCGAACCAGTCTCGCAGTGTAGCATTCGAAACTCGGGGTAAGTGGACAGGGAGCAATGGGCTTGGACAATGTATCAATAGCCACAGGATCAGGGCATAAACATCGCGTCAATGTATGCTTTGCAGAAGAGCAAGGCCAGTGTAGCAACGGTTGGCAGAATGTGGTAATAACGCATTTGCTGTACTTGGCACTGATGGCAAGACTGGACGTACCATTTAATGTCATGGGCGAGGTGTGGCCACCAGAAATGGTCAAGTAGCCAGGCACAGATGGAGAATATGCCTTTATGGCCGAGGGAGTCGTGAGTGTCTTTGAGCAATTGAGACTGGTGGTTGGGCAGTATGACTAGCTTGTGTTTTCCGTGATGGTCTTTACGCCAAAGCTTGTCATTGGTAACAAAGAACTCAAGGGAGTATCATAGGAAGATACAGTACTCTTCATCCATGAGGTTCGCAGGTTGGGTTAGATCTCGTAACCAGGTCTCAACAAGGGCAAGACGAGCATTGGCCATGCGTGCTTTATCAGATCGTGGTATGTTGGAAATGGTTTTCTGGTTCATATAGACGAGGATGGCCAGTAACTCTTGGAGCTGGTCAGCTGTGGCATGGCAATGGCCACATATGGCAATAGCCTTAGACGGCATGGGGATGGGTTGGTAGTTAACGACTTCCATAAAGAAACCATAGGAGTGGTTGAGCCAATCGTTGGAGTCATCAATTTCCTTGGGGTCTTCTGCAGCACAGGGGCATCTGGAGAGTCCATTGGTGCACCATGTGCAGAAGTGGGTACATGAATGAGTCTAAAATCGAATAGGAGGACGCCAGCTATCCATCAGTTGATCGTTGCATTGGGTTGGATGTCAGGATTGTTGAGCATTCCCTTTACATACTTTGCATTGACTTCAATGATGAGGTTGCAGACACTGATAATAAAGATCCAGTAGGCATGAAGGGCCCTGAAGAGGCCGTAGAGCTTGAGCTTAGACTGGGAGTATCAGGCTTCACACTTGTTGCACGATATTGAACCAAAGTGATTTGAGTAACGTTTTCTGTCGGTGCAGATTTGCATGAGAACAAAACCAACTCTGAGGATGGAGGAATCAATGGTGAGTATGACCTCCCATTCACACATGTAATCAATAGCATGCAGTGCTGGCGATGTAATCACAGCATTCTTGAGGTAGTCTATGGCGGTCTCTTCTTCTTCACCAAATTCGAAGGGTATTCCTTTGTGGGTAAGACGGACAAGGGGTCGGGAGTGGAGCGAGAAGTCCTTGATAAAGATGCACAAGACACCGCAGATACCAAGGAAGGCACAGACTTCGGTGAGGTTGGTTGGCATCGGCCAATCGCAAATCTTCTGCACTTTGGACTCATTGGCTACTCATCCTTTGTATTTGCATCGGTGGCTAACAACGATGACCGAGGGTCGACAGAGTTCGAGTTTCTTGCCATTGAAGGTACCGCCAACATAGCGGAAATGCTGAATGACGTGGTTGACACCTTGGAAGTGTTCCCAGATGAAATGTTGGATTGCCAGGTTCTTGGGAATGGTCTCATAGGTACTGTCAGGTTGTTCGTAGCGGGTTGGAGGCCCTTTGACAGGAATATCGTCCATGTATGGAATGGCAAGGTGTGGGATCTCGTCACGGAGAATGTACGTGGAGTCACTGTGTAAGCTCTGAGGAGAATTAGTGTATCCCATAGCAATCCACATGAGTCGGAGTGTTCTGAGTGGGGATTGAAACATCATATAGTCTTGAGAGGAGGGATGGATGAGGCATTGGTCAAAAGAGACGAAGAGGTCAAAAGAGGCATAGCAAGAGTGGCCTCTGAAGGCCTTGGCCAAGTGTTTGGTCATAGGCAGTATGGCAGGATCATGGATTGTGATGGTGTTAAGGGGCTGCAGATTGTGAACAATACGAAGAGACTTCCCATCCTTTTTGAAGACGCAAAACCAGCAGGAGCGGTATGATGAGTTAGAGGGTTCATAGGTACCAGCATTAATTTTGTCTTTGATGATACTGATGACTTTGTTGAGGATGCTGGGTGGGATTGGGATATTTCTATGGACCCACAGGTCATGTGGTATGGTTGGAATATGGATCGGCGGGAAGTAGTCTGTTCAATTGTCCTTTCTTGGATTTGTTCCAAGCGAAAGTGGCTTCTTGAGTTTTAATGATATGATGGTCCTCCTCAGGCCAAAGGAATCCATTTAGGTTCATCGGCATCGCATTGTGTCGATCCTGGGTGTAGCAGGTGCCAGGTGTAAAGTTGGGTGTATGTGTCAGGAGCATGGGTAAATCGGCTAGCGGGTCACCGGTGATCTCACATACAATCCAGTATTCATTGGGAAGAGTGGTAGAGATTGGGCGGATGCAATCGGCTACCTTTTTATACTTTTTCTTGGTGATGACACCTTTTAGGTTCCTGGTAGGGGAGATTGTATATACGAGATATCAATAGTGTGTTCAGTAGGTGTGCTGTTACAAACATTCAAAGGGAAAATAGATGACGTGGGAGCAGAGACAGAACAAGAGGAAGGGAGGGTATTGGTAGTATGTATCTGATTTTGTACATCAGTCAACAATGAGATATACTGGGCAGCAGTCTGAGGCTGAGACAAGGAGAAATCTAAATCGATAGAAAAACATAAGTCCTCTTCTAAGGGAAATGGCAAAAGAGAAGAATAGTTTGTGATATATGTGTGGTCACTTTCGAGTGGTGGCTTCTCATCTCCCAGTGCGTCCTTCCTGAGAGGTATCTCTGGGTCCTTGACTTCTAAAAATCCAGCTTTCCAGTGTTGGACTGCTCTCATTGGTTCTTCTGGTTGTGCTCGATGGTGGGCAAGGTGACGACGGCACCGGTGTTTGGATCTGTGATTGTGACTTGTTGATCTCCATTTTTGTAATCCTTCGTGAGAGCCTTGGAAAGTGTAAAGAAGGGGCAGCCGATGAGAATCTCGTAGCGGGCATTGTCGATGACTTGGACTTGAAGGAATAGATTGACATCGCTGAAGGTGAATTTAAGGTTGGTGATCTGGCCGAGGGTGTCATTGTCATTTTTGTTTGCCAATTGCATCCGCATCTTCATGTTTTGGAGGCCATAACTGAGTTTTTCCCAAATATTGCATCGCATGCCAATGTTCATGGAGCCGTTGTTGAGGACACACTCGAATATGAATTTACTGTTGATGAGCGGGTAGACAGCATGGAGAGGGACTGAGTCCCGGCTGACGATGAGTGGGACATTTTCCTGACAATGTTGGCAGGCACGGGTGGGGATTTCGGGCACGTGGAAGTGGAAGACCTTTACATTGTTGGTCTCAGCAGTGACCTTTTTCGAAGTAGTGAGATCCTTCATGTGACAGCGATTGTTGATCAACATGGCTAAGAGTTCTCATTGTGAAATGCAAACTTGAGAATCGAGTGCACGGTCAATGATGGATTTAGTGATACCGGGATCTTCGATAGGGGCCTGGTAGCGGTATTGAAGGTGCAATGCAGGAAGGTTCTGGGAAGTGTGAGGCATGAAGGTGGTCGGCTCGGTCAGCTGCGTGTTCAAAGGGGGAACTGTAGTGATCGGGTGCTCATTGATAGGTCTGGCTGATGTTTTCTTGGCGGGTTTTGTGGCGGGAATGGATGTGAATGCGGCAGGCAGGTTGGGATACATCTCTCTAGACTTGCCTTTCACTTTTGAGGGGATCTATATGCCATCGAATCTAACCCATTTACAAAGCCATTGCACTTCAGCTTCCAAGACCTTGATCTGCTCGTTGTTGTTGTTGATGTCAATGTCATGACCCCAAGTGTTTTTGGGTGTAATGTCATGGGTTTACCATTGGACCACGGACTTAGATATTTAAGTGCAACACTATGGATGCACACCTACACTCATTAGTACCCATTCTATGCCTTTCCACATTACGCATGCTAGTGAACAGACACAAATAGCATATATGCTTACCTTTATATCATTTATTATGGCTTCACTAGCAATGCCCAGACCTAGCCGTTTATGTATGGTGCACAGAGGCACATCCCCCACTCATTAGTATTTATTATATATTTCTCTGTATTGCGCGTGCAAGGAGACAAGCCCAACTAGCATTCTTACCTATATTAGCAGTAATGGATTGATTACAAA
The DNA here is from genome assembly GCA_963556145.1 of Hygrocybe punicea. Lineage (NCBI taxonomy): Eukaryota > Fungi > Basidiomycota > Agaricomycetes > Agaricales > Hygrophoraceae > Hygrocybe > Hygrocybe punicea. Next base: position 3,930,285 of record OY744472.1, on the reverse strand, counting down.
TCTTGTTTACTTGTATTGATCAAAAGCGGCTCAGCTAGATAATGGGAAATGATTAGATAAGATGTGAACAAGAGGATGATAAGATAATGATAAGATAGGATGCATCAGAGAGTGATTGTGATAGTCTGCTTACATAAAGACAATGGTCTATTGTTCTGAGCAGTCCTTTGTTCTAAACAGTCCAAATGGAGATAGAGCCCATTTTTCACAGCCTCTTTGATGCCATCCATTGTTCTCATGACTCAGTCCTATTGTTCTCACTTTCCCATTGTTCTCAGTCCCCCATTGTTCTCCAACAGTATAAATAGGGCCCCCAAATTCCAGTAGTCAGTAGGATTCCCCCCTCACCACTCAGTAGTCACTCTTAGTTGGGTTCACACAGTGTGATCCCTCATTCTCTTAGTACTAGTAGTTACTCATTGTAGTAGCTAGTGCTTGCAATCCAGTCTAGTTCACTCTTATTCTATCATTCTCTGAGTTCCCCTTGTCATCAAGGAGAATTCACCCAGTTCACTCAGTCCAATCAATTCATTAGTCAACATTAGTTAGCTAGATACACTTCTAAGGTTAAGGTTTCATCCTAAACAAAACAGAGTATTCAAAAGGTATTAAAGATATCCCTGAACTAGTAGCCAATGTGCATTTGAAGCTTCGGATTTAAGTCAGATATTATAATACCCAGAGATACTCTTGATTGAATAGGCCCTGTAGCCAAAACCATCCATATTCAACTGGTGAATATTGTTATCAGTATTCATTAGTTCATATTTTTATATTCCAGTAGTGAATATTAGTATTTTCAGTACATCACACATCCAATTGCTATTCATACCCACTCAAAGTCTCAATTCTTAATTGAAGAGACCTCACTATTACATTCTATTGATTCATATAGTACATATACCCACAAACCCCTTCCTGATATGTTATTTAGATTTTAGAAACCCACGAACAACAAGGTACCTGAACAAAGTCAACTCTGGTAATTCTTGGTGAAACAAACATTCACATATCACCGTTCCATCATATATGTGATTGTCCAATCTGCAAGCAGTACACTCAGGACGGTGATATGCTATATGTCGCTATAAGAAGGGAAATCCTACAACTACTAAAGGTGAAAAGGTGCAAGGAAGCTTCGGAAAGCCTACACTAGTATAGGAAATGAAGGAGAATGAATAGAAGTGGATGAGAAACTCAAGAGAAGTGCTGTGATCAAAACTGGAGTGGTGCAATCAAAATTGAAGAGTTGTGATAAAATAAAAAGTCGCAGTGAGATCGAAGGGTCGGACAGTGAGAGAACATGATGGAATGTGAAGAGAATGGAAATAGGATGAAGGGGAAGCTCTGAGACGAAGGGGGAATGATGTTCTGTCTTGATTCTCTGAGGGTTCTCTGTCTAGTGGCTCATACAGGCAGGTATATAAGCTGTAAGGATGAAGGAAGAGAGATGAAAGGATGATACTGAAAGGAGATATGTGAGATAAAGGGCATATAGAAGAAAGGATAGGTAGAGAGAACAGTAAATGAATATAGAGAACAAAGAGAACAAAGGAAATACTTCGAAGTGTGATAACTAAATATCTCCGAAGTCACAGAAGATCACAATAGTCGCAATGTGATTGGAAGGTCAAAGAGTGGTAAGTTGCATCAAATTGCAAGGAATCACAATATATATAAAATCAGAGCTCAGGATGGCGGAGTGTGTATCAATGGAATATGCCGCAAGAATGAGCATGGCCGCATTGTGTTGCCCAACAGAATGTACCTTCCAAAGGCTATCGTCAGCAAAAACATGAAGGATCGCTTTGACATGTGGCATGCACAGAACCCCGGCAACCACACTCCCCTGCCCATAACCCTACAGAACCTTTCCAATGTGACCCCCTGCCTCACGTCAAAACCAACTTCATCTCCGCTGTCGAAGTACTGACCTACGAGTCTGAAGTCACTACTGTATGCTGACATTTTTCAGTCCATGACTTCCTATGTTATGTGAGTGTTTGTTTCACCAAGAATTACCGGAGTTGACTTTGTTCAGGTACCTTCTTGTTGTTCGTGGGTTTCTAATATTTAAATAACATATCAGGAAGGGGTTT